>ML791398.1:246199-258296 GCA_009831015.1 Picea engelmannii
ACACGACCCCCCCTCTAAGACCACGTGCCTTCTCTCTCCCTCCCAGTGTCCTTTCTCGCTCTACACTCGATCGTCCTTATGTTTGAGGATCTCCTTTTGCTTTCCCTGATGACCAACCATAATTCTATGGCGTCATCTTTGTCCTCTCACCCTGCGCAAAGTCCCCTCTACTCGTGGGCGCTAATGGCTCCCATCACCTTCAACGATTTGTTGATTATTTACTCATGGCTACTGCAGCTTTCTCCCAGTTTCTTCGTCTGGCTCTTCAGACCGCTCGTCCTTCACCCTGGTTGGCTCTCCTTTGCTCCTTTCGCTTGCGCCATCCTCTCTTCTAGTCTATACTTCTGCTTGTTTGGCACCTGCTCACCTCTTCTACTCCCGAACCTCCACTCCATCATGCGACGAAGGTCTAGAGCTCCTTGTTCTTGCCCAATTTGCATCTCCGAAGACCTCCGAGAGATGTTTTGATCACTTTGAACAAATTGCAGAAGGATGGAGGAGCGCACAGAGGCACGACATCGAGATATTCAATAGGGAAATCAGGGGATACGTGAGAATTTGGTAGGCCTTCAGACTCAATTGCACCAGCAAGAAATCCGCAACAAGCAAGAACTGGCGATAGTTTTAAGAGGAGTCAATAGGAATACAAGACAGATCGGGGTTGTTACCCAGCAATTGGGAAATCCTCAGCAACCATCAAACTCAGTCGGCACTGATGAATCTCGACTTCCCTCTTCTTTTCACTCTACAGCCAGTAACGACCATCATGTTCCCATAATGCCAGGCTTTGTAGATCGCCACCACGCAAAGGAGAAATCAGATCGCCACTATGCAGGGGAGAACCCAACAAAGGAAAATTCAGAATCTCGACCGGAGGAAAAACAAGAAGATCCTAGGCAGTCTCATATCTATTAATCAGGTCTTTTGTGAAATGCAAATTTTTGTTGTTGTTAAATGCGTATATCGCCATTTTTACATGGCAGAACTGCAGCTCATATGCATCATATGTTATAGTTTTCTTAGGCCTAGATAGACAATTAAGCTCTTTTGGAAGTATCAGAGGTGTTCACACCCTGCCACATGTACTTTTTTGAAATTTTGTGGCCTTCTTTTTAATATAAATACCCCCCAACCGTTTCTATTAAAAAAAAAAATTGATCACAACGAATTTAATTTCTTGTAGTAGCATCATAAAACTCCATTTCACTGTAGCTAAAGAACACTGCCAATTCCTGTAATAAAAGGACTTCATTCATTTCAAGAGAAAAATACAGTCATTTCATGTAATAAAAGAAGGAATTACATTAATAAAGGACAGTTCCAAATTGAAGACCGGTGCAACAAACGTGCAAAATATTCAAAGTTGAACCAGATTACAAGAGAAACATTTCCTCGTAATAGTAAGCTGGTATGCAAGGTAATAGTCTTTTTGATACTTATTTACTTGTTAAACTAGAGTAAAATCTCAAATTAAACTTATATTCATACCATTTGTCATATGATACATGGGTAGCTTAATTAACTATTTCCTAGTTACTTTGAATATATTAATTTCATCCATGATTTCTTATAACCATTCATACCATTCATTCTAGTTATGAGAAAAATAGAATCAAAATCGATATTATTATGATTATGCGTGGAACACATAATCATATCTCATGAACTGATTCCTTCATAATCACCCAGTTTTCTGCCATTAATCATGACATTGATCGTCGATTGCCACAATCACATCCGATATTTGTGTGCCATCATTACCAGGAGATTAGCCTCATGTGAAATGTTATCATGTGATGTGATTAACCGCAACTCGTCATGATTTGATACTCCAAATCCTCCATACATCCGATTTAGTCAGCTAAAATAGTCACATAAGCTGCCCATTTCTTCTTCATTTTTCCTGTCGCTTTGCAATCTCCACCTATATTCCATTTTCGTCACCCTTTACCTCTACTTGTTGTAAGGATTCAAACCTGGAACCTAACAAATTCATCAGACATAGAGAAGAAAAATGGTAGTTCCTTTTGTGATTCTACATGAGTTGCAGTGATCTGAAAATATCAAAGTTATGAGACCAACTTCCTTCCTGTGATACCAACAATACCATGATACCAATTTAGCCCATAAATCCTTAGATGTCAATTAGTTCATAAGACACTAAAACATCCGACCATATTCGGAAAATGAAGACCGACTTGACTATTTGCAAAATATCATGTGAAAACGCTTATTTATCCATAACTTCATTAACTAATAATAACTTGCGGAAACAATGAGTGCCAAAATAGAGAGAAATAGAGACAACAAATAACATAGCTCATAACAAAGTTTGATAATGGAGTTCCAAATAGCGAGATTGCTCTATTAATGCTCAAATGCTTGATACAATGATAAATTACAATGGCCAATTTGAAGACACCCTTAAATTTTGTTACTCCAACCCAGAAACATAGGTCACCATTGAATTCCTCACGAAATGCTGAGAAGAATGAGTATAAACACGACTATGTTCTGAACAGGTTCCAAAAGACCCCCCTTTACACATATAACGAGACTATGGGTCTCATACATGAAAAATGGTAATAATACTTTCATACATAGAACTAACATCACCATCATATTCCTCTTGAAATTCTGAGAAAAATGAGTATAAACACTCTATACCTCTCTCAAAGAACTCAATAGCATGCAAAACGAGACAAATAAAAAATAGGAACACCTCTTGGATGAAAAACTACGAAAATTATGCAACTGGCACAAATTTCTATGCAGAACCTCTCTTTAGCACACATTTCCATGATCATACTCTGTTCGGAGCTAGGTTTATATAGGCCAAGGACTAGATCTAAATCCGTTGGCACGTTATAACCAAAATTAATTACAAAACAAAATCAATTAAATGTCATTACATAACATATATTCCAGAATTGATGGCATAGTGGTTAAGGTTTTGGTATATTTCCTGGAGGTTCGGGGTTCGATCCACTAAATGGGCATAACCATTGGTTTGTTAAAACCATATATATATTGTATTGGTATAACCATTGGCATAACACATGGCACATTTGTATTGGTCTAACTGGACCCCCAAAAATGCCATTTCTTGGTGACACGTGACAGCTTGTCATGTTGCCACGTCACGATGCTAATGTCAGCATGACATCCCTTTTTCAGTTGTACAACATGTATGGATAGTCCACGTGGCATCCTATGGGCCTGACACGTGGCACCCCTGCTTTAACTTTTGCCCTATTTTTTCCAAACTTTCGAAGGCCATAAATTTTGCATACAAACTCTGTTTGAGGCAATTTTTGCGTCGTTGGAAAGCTATCGCCGAGATCTACACAATGAAGTGATTTTCAAGAGAATTTGAGATGATCAATTCTTTTTAGCATTTTTGGATCCTCCTAGATCTCTTTGAGTGTTTTAGATCCAACTAGATCACGCAGGGGACAACATTGCTGGACGAGTTTCCTACATGTAGGATCATCTTTTAGAAAGTAGGGTTACTGTAGTTGTTAAAGAAATTTCAGGGGCATAACGTGTTAGTCACCATGGCATTCACTAAAACATTTAATGGAATAATAACTAAGGTTGGTGACACAAAAATTGCGCTTACAGAGGAATCGTTGGCCACAATAACAGGCTTGGAAAGAAAGGGTGAAAGCTGGTTTAAAAGCCAAAGAATGAAGGGTAAAGGATGGATATACTTTCTAAACAAATCTCATCATGATCCAGACTAGATCAAAGGCGTTTTGAGGACCTCACTCAATGACCCATGGAAAGACCTAGCTTTATTCATACAGAAATATTTAGCTTGTGAAGGTAGGTACACCATAATTTTTCTCTACCACATCCGTTTGTTACAACATTCGAAAGACAAAAATAAAAGAATAAATATGCCCTATTTTATGTTGAAAAGTATTACAAAAATGGTAGTGACAGTTCAGAAAAATATGTCAAACAAAGAAATATTTCTCTATCATCATGCTTTAATTAAGCTTATTGTGTTGGATAAGCTAGAGAAATTGAATCAAATCTAGGAAGAATTTCTATCAAGAAATAATTTTCAGGAAAATGGTTCAACTAGTGAAAACTCAGAGAGGGATGAAAATATTGTAAACCATATGCCAAGCATTGCAGGAATATAGGATAAGAAGAAACATATAGATAAGGGTTTGCAGATATTTGAAAAAGACGGTCCTTTGAAACCTAAGCTACATGAAAAATAGAAATCCAAGGAAAACGGGCCTCAAACCTCTGAAAAGGCTGTAGCAAAATCAACAGACAAAACCAGGAAAAATTCAAAAGAGAAAGAAACTCAATCCCCTAAAGTAATTTTGACTGCATAATCAAGAAAGAAGGTTAAACAATAGTTAATAGAAATAGGTTATGATCCTTCTGAGGAGGAAATTCCATAAAAAATTGTTAAGAGAGTTAGGAAATCAACATCCAAGCATTTGTTGGTAGCATGAGAAAGGATTACCAGGGGAATGGCAGGAAGAGAACAAGTAAACCATGAAGAAAATATATCAAAGGTAAAAGAAAAGGAAATTGAAGAAGAAACTTTACCAAATCTAGTTAGAAAGCTTGGAACAAGAAGTTCAATGGAAGCTAAAGAAGATAGAATTAAACCACAAGTTGTCGAAGATGAACAAATTCTAAATGTTGAGCATGTTCTGGGGGAATTACCGTCATTTGAAGAAATTCTTGATGAGGAAGTCTATGCTGCTAATACATAGGCTGTCATTGGTGATCTCACTGTCGAGTTAAAAAGGAAGAAAAAGAAGATAGACAAATTGAAGAAAGTTATTCAGGAGCTTGAGAATTTAGATAGGGTCATAAAAACAAAGAATGAGAAAGTGAAAGAATAGAGAGCCCAATTAAGAGAGAAATATGGTGTACTTAAAAAGAAGTATAAAGCATTGAAACAAGATGCAGGTAAGTGGTATGATTAGAATATGGAGACCATACAACAAAACAAGAGGTTGTCTGGCAAGTTAAACAAGCACAATACCAAAACAAAGGGCCTTCCACATCTATTGTTACAAAATCAGAAGACATTTGAGGAGAAAAGAACACAGTTTTTAAATTTCGAATCAATAGTTACCCTAAAATA
Source organism: Picea engelmannii (assembly GCA_009831015.1). Lineage (NCBI taxonomy): Eukaryota > Viridiplantae > Streptophyta > Pinopsida > Pinales > Pinaceae > Picea > Picea engelmannii. The sequence goes on from ML791398.1 coordinate 251,322, forward strand.
AAAAGGCATGAGGACATGCAATATCCTTTGTCCGCGAGAGATGTTGGGTGCCAGTTTTGACCCTTTCACTAGGCCCATTCATCTCCATTTTGATCCTAGAAACCTTTATTTTTGCCCACTTCTATCTTATTAATGGAATAATGAGTACAAACAAGGTAATACGTTATCTTTTTGTGATTAACCCCTAGTTTTTCTTGTAAATGGTATTAAGAGCTATTTCTGCATCAAATTGCCTACAATTAAGCTATTATAGGAATTAACCATGTTATATGAGTTATGAAGGAATCAAAGGTTAGCATACTTCCACTCACTCAAATGGAGAATTTCCACTTGGAGGCACTTCATGGACATCATGAGATGGTAATTTATCAATTTTTCCATCTTCATAGCATTCAACACCCAGTGGTCAACGCGTAGTCAAACTTGACAGATAGTTACATGAAATCCACGGGATTCAGCTGAAAATATGCAAGGTTGTTCACAAAATTGGGAACTCAATGCCTAGGAGTGAGGAATCATGCTTGACTAGTTAGAGGATCGAGGATCCAACTCATGTAATCATGGAGAACTTATTTTAGGCACTAAAAAGTGGATCTATGCAATAATTTTTGTAATTAGTTTTTGAAAACAAAGTGTATGGAAAAACACTCTAGTTGATTCATGAATGCATAAAAGTGAGAAACATGGGATGTCAAAGTTAATGAATATATTGAGATTATGACTCAAGACAGATTGTAACTGCGAATTTGCGTTGGAGTTTAATACAAAGGAGTTTTGAATTTAATTTATGAGTTAATTTTTCATGCAGTCTGAGTTTTCTCTAAACAACATATCCCAGGAGGGCCCCTGGTATGTGTTGTATTTCCATAGTTATTTTAAAATCACTTCTTATTAATTTCCTTCATTTTCTGTAGATTTCTCTAATTGTTGTAATTTCCTGTAGATTCACATACGTTGTTATAATTTCCTATAGATTAGTAATTTGCATTTAAATAGTTTACAGGCAATGTTACTTCGATTATGGTGATTAATGATTGTTTCAGATATTGATGTTAAATACAATTAGATACTTGAATGGTTTTTCATCTACTTTTCCATACCAACAATCATCGCACAAATATATTTAGAGTTTGAACCAAGTCTGCAATTCCTTTCTGCCTTTCTTATCAGCACATTTCTTTACTACATTGTACATATTAGTTTATTTTCAATCATTCTTTTCACTCATATTCAAAAGTATCCCTCTCTAATTTCAGAGCTTAGTTGACTAAAACATAGTGTGTTTGCAAGTGAGCACACATAGTGTTTACTTGTAATCTAAGTCCCTACCAATTGACAGTCAAATCTAAGTGATTGTGATCAAAGGAATTAATTTATGTTTGTGAGTCTGGCACTTTATTGTTTGGATTTTAGTAGAAGTATTTAGGCAATTTCGAGATTATTTTTGCACATATTGTGCCCGTGCCTCATAAGTTTACCTACCCGGATTGATAGAAAATGTCGAGGAATATAGACAACTAGATCAACCCAAAAATGTTGGATATAGGGCTTGCTCTGCCCTTCCCACAAAATCCATCCATCTCTTTGACTTTGATTGTTATAAGTATGTTGAATCATTGGATAGACTTCATAAAATTGGAAAATAATGTTTGCCCAACACAGTTTAAAATCTAATTGTTTAATCATCAATGTATCTATGCCAAGTGTTATCTTTGTTGTATAAATTGCACAGACAACCATTTGATATCAATCATATCCAATTCAAGATGAAGCATAATACCATTCTTTTATATATGCGCTTGCAAGACTTATGATGCTTGTGATATCTTGTTCTTCGTTTGGTGGTGGAGATGAAAAAACAACCTCTTAATAATCCAGTCTCAAACATACCTATTATCAATTATATATAGATTTTTTAAATCAACTCCGAAAATAAAGATGTCCCCAAGCACACATAACCATTTTGGTAGCTCTGTATTGCTTGTTGCATATCTGTCAATTTTCTTCCACATACCAATAACCAGTTTAGCAATATGTTCTTTATAGATGGCTAGTTGTTGTTGGTTTGTTATGTTAAATACTCTATTGCTCCGATCCAAGTGATTCTCGTATGAAACAACAAGGGAGGTAACAATGAATTTATTTGAGCATTAAATGTTTATCAGTGTTCTATCACACATAGCTAAATGATAAAAATGTGAGGTAGATGATATCACATGATTTTGTATGTTTTCTTTATTTCATCCTCCTTCTACTTTGTTGCTCACACTAGGTAGGTATTGATCAATATTCTTGTTCTGATTTTTTTTAAGGGGCATAAATCCAATACGTGGGTGCAAATCCACATAGTTGGTTGTTTTTGCAATTTTATTGTTTGCATGTCTACCTCTGCGAGCTGATATATTAGTATGATCATTGAGATTACTCCACCTTTTCATGAAAATACTACAACGTGTTTCTCCTGAGCTATTACAATTCCAGTTGAATTGAAGAGGAGTATGAGACGAACAAAGTTCGCTCACACAAGAATTATCCAAAATACTTGGAATATAACAAAGTAATCCATGTAGGAATAATGTATAAAATATGAATAGATAAGATAATAATAAGAGGATTACAATTGAGAATGAGGGCTCGTTTATATACCCACGCAGGGGTGCCCTTTACCAATAGTCATGTCCTTTGAGACATGACCTTTCATTATTAATAATAATAATTTATTAATTATTATGTTATGAATATCTATGATATATGTATATTTATGTTCATAACATTGCCTTCCCCTTAAAAATGCTTTGCCCTCAAAGCATACTTTATGGAAGACTTATCTCTTGCGCTAGCTTGTAATTATTGTTGCCTGATTCTTCATTATCGAGTTAGTAATCGTTGAGGACCTGAGACGATAGGATATTTTAAGTGCTGAGTAGAACTGTCGCATTGTAAAGGAGTCTGCCCATCCCAATTCGATCTTCTGCATGGGGAGGTTATAGGGTTATTGGAAAGAACTTGATGTATTTCGACTCCCATGATAACTTCTATTTTGAGCATCACTTGTAGCTGAAGTAATATTCTTCGACATACTAGTCATTTGTTTCTGTTGATACAAGGATTGGCTAAAGTATCGATTTTTGTGATTAGGATGTCGATAAGGCATCCTTGTAACTTGATCCTTACTTCGTATACTTGTAGTTTTTTGTTGATTAACTTTTGGAATTGAATTTTCTTTATGGCCTTGGATTGTTTCTTCTTCGACAATTGAAGACCTCTTTACATCAATTGGATTCACATCCTTTTGAGTTATAAGGTTGATTGGTTCTATATTAATTCCTTTATCCAGAATTGAGACTTTTACATCTAATGACTTCTTTAGTTCCATAGGTTCAATCATTGTCTCTTTATCAATTATTGATGTTTTGTGATCTAGCTTTTCTTGTAAAGACTTCTTATCATGCTTAAGCCTTTTGATTTGCGTTAGTAATTCTTGATTGTGTTGTTTTAATCGTAAAAGTTCTTCTTTATCTTCTGATTTGTCATCTTTATTTTTTGAATCTAGATTCTCCCTTCTTTCATCCTTTAAGATTTTAATTTGTTCTAGTAACTTCTGATTAAGGTTCCTTAGGCAGGAACTTTCTTCCTCTTTTTCGGTTAATTTCTCTTTGAGACCTTCATTTTCTTGTTCAAATTTTTGAAAACACCGCTTCTTCTCCTTGGACTTCGTGATTTTTGCAAGTAGTTTTTAATTATGATTTCTTAGGCAAGAAATCTCTTCATCTTTTTCAATAATGATTTTGTCACATTCTTCTTGTTGATCTTGTAACTTCTGTATTGACTTCTGGTTATCTGGAAGGATCACTTCTGATGATGGAGCTTCTGAAATTGACTTCATTGTAGTGTCTTGTAATGTGAATTTCTTTTTCTTATAAGAAAATGTTAAAAACTTTCTCCTTGTGTTGAACATAAAAGTACCTAATGTATCTACCCAAGTTGACCCTAGAATTATATCAACACTGCCTTGATACATTGATACCACATTGAATTGACCCATGAATTTGTACTCATCAATAGATAGTTGTAGGTTCTTAATTTCATATTTCCCATTGAAAAGACACGTGTCATTTTCAATTATATTTGGTTCTAAAACCATTAATTGGTTTGCCAGGTCAACGTTAATGTGATTTTTCTTAGCGGTCGGACAAATAACGATGTTGATATTCTTTCCTTGAATAATCCCATTAACTTTTAATAAGAGATCCGCATATTTTTTATAAGTTTGAGGGAATCTTCCTTGTTTATCACCAGGAAACTCCATTTCTTTATATATATATATATATATATATATATATATATATATATATTACTCTTCTTCACCTTTTGTAACTTAATTGAACTTACTTCTTTGCTTAACTTTTAATTTTTTCTTTAATAAAGTTTTTTTTTTAATCTTGACTTTACCCTTGGTACTTATTATTCACTTGATAACCCTTTGTTTTTCTTCATTTTTTTATATTTTTATTTTTTTAATAACTTCTCACAAATAAACTTAAAAATGGACCACTCTAACTTTTCTCCTTATATCTTATTGAATGGAATATCACTTTATTCTTTATATATAAACACTTCTTTACTTCAAAATTTCTTTTATATTTTTAATGACCCCTTTGTATTTCCTTAATATATTTATCTATCTATATATATAACCTTTTAGAAGTAGGTAAGATATATAATGTTTCCTTGTAAAATATGAATTTTTTTTTTGAACTTTTTAATATTTTACTAATCTTGTATATAGAACTTGGAACTTTCCAATTAATTTCTTTATAGATCTCTATTAATTATTTTAATTGATATATATTATGCTTTGGTTTTTTTCCTTTATATATTACGATTTTTCTCTTTCATATAAAATAGAGACTTTTTCCCTAATAATTACTAGTTTATATCAATATTTTTATATTTTTATTTTATAAATAATAGTTTGTTTCAATAGTCACGTTTAATCTTTTTGACATTGCTTTCTTATAGCATATACTTCACCTCTATTTTATTTGACGTTGATAAATTTATGACTTTTATATATCTTTTCTCCTTAGTCACTAGTGTTTCCAAAAATATATATTAAAAGCAATATATTAAAAGCAAAGTTGTACTTTTAATAAAAAGTAGTTTAATTTAAAAGTATATGATATCATCTATTTCTTTTTATCTCTATATATTAAAATTAACTTACTACTTTATTTAAAGTGTAAACTTTTTTTTTCCACCATAACTATAAAACAAGGATATTTAAAGTTAAGGATTAATATTTAATTAACTAATGGTCACGTTTGTTGTACAGACACGACCGTATGGACGATACACAACCAATTTTTAATTGATATTTGTATTGATGGAACTGTTCAGATTTGATTTGATTTTTAACCGTATGGACTGCTAATCAAAATTAAATTCTACAGATGACAACAATTTCAGCAGTACGGTTGTGGTACAGTAATTGTTACAACAGTTGTACAATATTTTTTTTTTGTAAGTAAGGGGTAAAATTATATTAAGATCCTTCGAAAGTCTGAAACATTGTTCCAAAATACAGCTAGGTCTAGGCTACAGTTGCTGGACTGCCCCAACATGGGGAAACCAGTCCAGCTAGCCCTGCCAGTTCCTTGAGAAAACAAGTCTAAGCTTAAACTATCATAAAAAAAGAGAGCATTATTTGTCCTATCATGTCTAGTAGCTAAGTGAACAGACATACAGTAAAATTAGACCGTTGGCTTGTAGTTAGGCCAAGTGGCAGGGAGGTCGCCTGTCCAAGGCGCTTCCTCGATGTACGTGACGCCATGGTCCCATTGTTCATCAGTTTCGTGGGTGCCTGCATGGTCCTGGTTGTCGTCCCTGTGCTCCTGTTGCTGCCATCCTGCTGCCTCTGAAGTCGACGTGTTGGTCTGTGCCGTTGCTGTAGTGTCCTCGGGGTGCTCTGTGGGACGGATGTCATCCGGGGCGGAGAACAGGGCCTCGTGCATAGAGGAGAGAATGTTCATGAAACTGGCCACCTTCCCCTCCGTTGCTTGGAAGCGAAACTGTAAATCTGCGACCTCTTGCCGAAGCTCGAAAACCAAATCCTGTAAAATGGCCAGGCTCTCTGCGAACTGGACTCTATCAATGTTCTCCGGGTAGCAAGGACCTGCCCGCTTGGGTGCCGTGTGAGGAGAGGGATAAGCGCCCCAATTATCCGGAGGGCTGCCTGGAGGCATTGAGCTGGAAGGAAGCTCTATGGGGTCATGAAAAAGGCGTAGAATTGAAATAGGAGTGCGTGAGATAATGGCCATGGAACTAAGCTGCGGGGCTCACAGTGAGACGGGGAAGGTCGTGGCAGGCCGAGGAGGAGAGGAATCACCGGAGGTTGAATCAGAGGATGTTATCAGAGGTCTCCGAGGCTTCCAAGGGGTACCTCGCTTTGGTCTGCCCCGGGGTCGATGTCGAGGCATGGCGAAAATAGTGCAGCGAACCAGGAGAAAGAGTAGCACTAAGTGAAGTGAGCAGACCAGGAGTGGGTTGTTCCTGCGATGAGGTGTAGGGATTGACCTTTGCTGCACAGGGAAGGCCTCTACTGCCTGCGTGCAGGGGTGAATGCCAAAGGAAACGAGCTTCTCCATTGAAATTACGGCGAGGGGGAGAGGTCTAGTGCGTTAATGAGCCCTCCCATCGAATTAAACTGGCTATTAAATCCTGGGTACGTTGATGGGCTGCGGCATAAGCCCATCACGTGGCCCCATGCCACGCCGCCCCTCGGACTCATGCAGATCTCTCCCCATCAGCCGCCCTGACACCCCATCCGGGGGAGCATCTACCAATCCAGCTTTGTGTATGCATTGCAAGAGGATAGGGTGATTCTGATCCTGGGTAGCGTTACAATGGAGGTCTGGTCCGGTCCAGTTGACGCCCAGATTGGCTAGATCATCGGCAACTTGGTTTGCTTTCCTT
>ML791398.1:262009-286626 GCA_009831015.1 Picea engelmannii
GATGTATATTCAAGGCTTCTAAGAAACGCTTGTTTGTCTCTTGGACTGGGCGGTCCATATATGCTGGTGAGATGCCCGGGTTTATTGGATCCGATGAGTCTATATTCTGCTGTGATAGACCATCTTGTAGTGAAATTTTTTTCTAGTAACACGCTATTGGGATTCCAGAGGATGGCTATTCCTCCAGCTGTTCCTGTTGCATCAATTGAGACTGCTCTCCCCAGTTTCCAGCAGTAGGGAAGTAGCCTATTGAGGTCTTCTGAGGTGCACTTTGTTTCTTGCAACAACACGATGTCCGGGATTTCTGCTATAAGCATTTCGCGTAGCAATTTATGCTTGCTACGTCCATTAAGTCCCCTAATGTTCCATGAGATGATCTTCATGAGGACGGGGGAGGGGGGAGAGGAGGGAAACTGTCTGAGATCAGGTGGACCTGACCAGAGTTTACCATGTAGTTCCCTATTTCCTGTATGAGCTTGTTGGTGGACTTTCTGCCCCTTTTCTTTTCATCTTTTTGGTTCTTGCTTGAGATTTTTGCCTGGCTACCTTGGATTCCTAATGCTTTACTGGCGCGGGCTGAAGATCCTGCAGAGGAGTTGAGAAAAACTTTGTGTACCTTCCTCAATTGATCCCGAGGAATGGTGTATAATTTCTGGTGCCGGTAAGCGTGTTCCAGTTGTTCTAGATCTACTCCCGCAAGATCAGGTTCCTCCATCTCTGTATCCTCGTCTCCATCCTCGATTCCTTGTGGATCTGGTATTTCCTGTGCCGAGCTTGTAGGAATGGGGATCGCGTCCGCAATTTTTGGGGGCTGTGCAAGGCCATGGTTCTCGATCTGGGGATTATCAGGGGTGGGTGGAGTGACCGCAGTAGCAGAAGGTGTCGAGCTTTCTGGTTGATCTTGCAGAATGGCAAATTTATTACTAGTGGAAGGGTCTTTGTTTACCTGGGGAAGCTGCTTGCGTCCGCCTGGCCGTCGTCTGCCCGCTGGTTGTACGAATCCGTCCTGGTCCTTGTTGCTTGTTGGTGTAGCATCCTTATGGATCGCGTTAAGAGGGCAATCTCTGAAGAGGTGACCATGTTCGTGGCACTTCCTGCAGCGAAAGGGAATGTGTTCGTAATCTATGGTCTGGGACCAATCTTCATCATGATATTCCAGGGTAATGGAGCCTGGGAGCGGCTTGGCTATATTCATGTAGACGCATATTCTTGCATAAGATGTGTAGCGCCGCTGTTTTGTGGCTTCAGAGGATTTGACATAAATACCGATGGTGTTGCCTATTCCCGCTAGGACCTCTTCCAGCCAAAATTCCTGAGGGAGAGAGTATAGTCTGATCCATACCGGTGCATGGGCGAAGTCTTCCTTTTCGGGGTAGAACTTTTCTGTCCAGAATCTTAGGAATAGACCCGCCGAGTTGTAGAAATATGGTCCTCCATCGAAGACGCGGTTGCGATCCTCAAGATTGTGGAAGATGATTGTGAAAAAACCCTTTGAGCCGAGCTGGAGATCATAATGGCCTTTCGGCTTCCACCAATACTGTATCCATTTAATCAGGTCACGCTCAGAGGGCCAAAGCCCTAAAAATTTTCCCACCAGGGCGTTGTCTTTCATGTATTGTTTCCGCTCCTCTATACGCGGTGAACTGACCACATACTTTGGTGCTTGGGGTGCCTGCGGAATGCATTTTCCGGGCATCCATGGAGCCGAGGCTTTTGCATAATTCTTCTCCTTGGCTGGATCGACATCCGTGTCCTTGTCCTGAGCGGTTCCTTCATCCATTAACTGGGTCCTCAGGTCTGGTGGTGTTTCGAAGGTGGGGCGCTTAATTCCGGCTCTATTGCTTTCATTTGCAGCAGCGTGGCTATAGGAGATGCCGATCAGCACTCCCTCCCTGTGGTGCAGGGGCCCCTGCGGGGCAGACATTGTTCGGCCTCAGTTCGTAGCGGCGGTGAGTGCAAAACCCTAATCGCAGAGCGCTCGACAGTTTATTCAAGAACCAACAGTTGTACAATATTAATGGAGGTTGGATGGAACTATTATATGGAATTAATTTCATTTGTATGAGGTTATGGTGTGTTGGTATGGATGTTGTATGACTGGCTGTTACAGCAAGTGCAAGTACGGTAAGTACAGATCTGAAATTTAAAATCAATGACGGTAAGTACAGATCTAAAATTTAAAATCTGGTTGGCTATACGGAAGGCAATTTTGTTAATAATTTGTACGGTTTGTAACTCTTAAATAGTTGTTGTACGGAATGAAGGTCGATAGCTCTATAATTAATTCTGAGTGGTATGGATTTCATCAATTGGCTGTCAAACTTTAATTTAAAGTCGTTTGATCTTTTGCAGACTTCAATTTTCAGCAGAATTATCTTTCTTCTTCAACGAATTTTCGAGCTTTTAAATGGCCAAAGGCGGGGTTGGTGGTCAAAGACCAAATTTCTCAGAGAAACTCTAAATGAAGTATGGTTGGGCAAAAGCCAGTTCAGACAAGGTCTGATAAGGAGACTGGCCAAAGGCCAGGATCAGAAAAACGAAGCCTCTGATACCAAATGAGACGAACAAAGTTCGCTCACACAAGAATTATCCAAAATACTTGGAATATACCAAAGTAATTCATGTAGGAATAATGTATAAAATATGAATCTAGATAAGATAATAATAAGATGATTACAATTGAGAATGAGGGCTCGTTTATATACCCACGCATGGGTGCCCTTTACCAATAGTCATTTCCTTTGAGACATGACCTTTCATTATTAATAATTATTATTTATTAATTATTATGTTATGAATATCTATGATATATGTATATTTATGTTCATAACAGAGGAGCAAAATAGTTGTGATTGCCTGTAACCTTACTTGGATTTAGAATTGGAATGAACTACCCCCCATAACGAGATGTCTTAGAAATCTCCTTAAACTCATCTCCATGTAACTCATCCTCATCGTTTTTGTTATCATGATCATCTTTATCCTCCTTAAAAAACTCCCTGTGGAAATCTTGATAATTACCTTATGTAATTCTTTGTTGATTCTCATAATTTCATGGTCAAGTCTTGCTTCGAAATAATCAATTCCATGGTTAATTATTTCTAAGTTTTCTTCGAAAAGCATATTGTTAGGCTAACATTCTGAGTTGGTAAATTTTTTTTTACAGAGTTGGTAAAAAGTTTTTACGGTGTTGGTAAACATTTTTTTACAGAATTGGTAAGAAATACCATGGGCCGGTACAGAAAACCATGGGCCAACGGAGAAAAACCACTTTGATACCACTTGGAGCAATCCAAAAGTAAATGGATATCAATAATATATATTATAATAATTTCTTGACATTCATAAGGTACAAATGTACATGTATTTATACATGTAAGAGTTGAATGGTCATGTCGTTAAGAAAAAGGTACAACCATAATAATTATAATATAAACATATACTATTAAGAAAAAAGTAATATATGTTTGGGTATATTACATCATGTGGCTTATTTTAAGCAATAAGAACCCTACATGGGAGGTTCTTAAAAAAAAAAATTTAATGGTCCAGATCGGTGCAATTTATGTAAACTAAGCACATGAAACTATAAATCATCTAATTATGACATGTTCATTCACTAAAGAGATCTGGAAAGAGGTGGAAAGCATGACAGAGCAAACACATGTATGTGAAGGAGGAAATGTATAAGACGCATTCAAAACTTGGTATTCCAAAAAGGGCACAAAGAAGATCAAATCCTTTCCCCTAAACATAGCTTGGGGAGTGTGGCTTGCTGGGAATATGGGATTAATTGAAGGAAAGGAGATTCTCCCTCTCAAATGTGTGATTCAGTCTCTTAGTATCACTAATGTTTTCCCAAAGGTGGAGGAAAAACAATCCATACATGAACTTAGAGAAGAGGTAATAAACAAGGCTCTCCCTTGGGCATACTTTGATGGAGCTTTACAAGGAAATATAATGTAGGAGGAAAACCACCCCAAATCAATTCAATATTTGTCAATCTTCTAGAAGACAACGTGGTTGAGAGGACGAAATTTCCTTGTAGTTGATTAAGTTTGTTGTTATTTTGAGCGATTTTAGCGATATTGTGGAGATTAGATTGAATCTTTAATGATCTGATCATTTTTTGTTTTTGTTTAAATTGTAAATGTTCGAGCATTGGAAAGGGGGGACTGCACAATGTAATATCAGGCCCAAGCGGTTGATCAGGCCCACATAGGTCTTAGATGTAAATCGAGCTCGATAAAAAAATGAATGTGTGATTTGATTTTGTTGTATCTTTGATTTCCATCATTCTGTGTGCAAACCCTGCTATATTCATTTGAACGTGTGTTAGTGGGGAGTGTGATCGCAGACCTGTTGACTTTCTGTCAGTTGACAGAGGTACCAAATGTTGATATTTTGAAAATGAACGAAGAGGATCTAGTTTCGTTATCAAATCGGGACAGTGTTGGACTCGAGACAGTCTTGGATGATTTGATTCGTTGGGTGTCCAACGAAATGGTGGTCGACATAACCAAACCAAAGCAACAAATCGAAGGGTGAAGTTATCCAACTATCGATCATTGGAAGGATCGATGGTTGTTGTGAAGTCGAGTGATGAGTTTGAACAAAGATCGAAACTAGAAGGTGAACGTGAACCAATAACATGGTGTTAAAAACGCATCATGATCTGAGTCTCCTCGAGATTCACATCAACCAAATAGGAACTGTTGAAGTGATATAAATTGAGTTTATTACATAAATAAGAGGATTGTTCATTCCTGTGATGGGATAATGAAACTAACGTCCATGCTTAAAAGAGAGGTCTAGAGTGCTTAAAGCGAGGATCTAGATGTAGTTCTAATCCATGGTCTTGTATATGGAAGAAGGTGGAGCGCTCAATATTGAGAATAGAAAATGGTTCTAGCCTGGTGATGATTTGGGAAGGATGAGATTGAGGAACGATTGTGATGAAGTTCCTATGAGATTCACGAGATAGATCTGAAGGTGGGAATCCTTTGTAGATTCAGGGTGAATTCGACGAGGGAGATTGAGGAGTTTTGTTGTTGCCATGGACATTCCAGTCCATTTTGTGGACCATAACTCACAGGTCCGAGGATCGAGATCTCAGAAAAATTGATTTGAAAGACCCCATAATTAGTCTTCATCAAGTGGTATCAGAGTGCGGGGAAATATTTTGTGTGTGTGTGTGTGTGTGTGTGTGTGTGTGTGTGTGTGTGAGAGAGAGAGAGAGAGAGAGATGATTTGCAGAAGCCTAGAGCAAGGAGTGCTCAAAAGGTTCTAGAGGAGAGAACTAGAAAAATACCAAAAGACTGGGCTCAAGAGGGAATCTTAGTGAGGTATTGTGTAGCAAGGTAGAAGAATTTTTACTGCAGAGGCCTTGTTGCAGCTCACTATTGATTATGAGGAGAAGCTCAACGTTAGATGGATTGATGCATGAGGAAAAAGGAAGACCAGAGTGAAGATGATGTAGCAATTGAAGGCACACGATGAAAAGATCATGAAGTTTTTCTACCCTGGGAGTCTAATGCAGAAGAAAAACCACCCCAAATCAATTCAAGATTTGTTAATCTTCCAGAAGGCAGTGTGGCTAAGAGGACGAGATTTCCTCGTAGTTGATTAAGTTTGTTGTTATTTTGAGCGTTTTTAGCGATATTGTGGAGATTATATCAGATCTTCAATGTTCCGATCCTCTTTTGATTTTGTTTAAATTGTAAACCTTCGGGCATTGGAAAGGTGGGGCTACACAATGTAATATCAGGCCCAAGTGAGTGATTAGGTCCAAAGAGGTCTTCGATGTAATTCGAGCTCGATATAATAAGATTTTCATGTATTTTATGTACCCGTGTGTTCATGATTATGTGTTTAATAATGCATTTATGAATCATGTGTGTATAAATTTCATTGAGTATGAAAGAGAGAGACGTTGAATATGTGTTGCAGAAGAGAGGAAAAGTTATAATAGATGGAGGAAATATCGACCATTGATCATAGAATGGATCGATGGCGATCCTATGCTAAATCAACATTGTCGTGCTTAGAATCTAACCATCCACTTATCTAGAAGCTCGATGGTTATTGTGCATCAAACAAAAGGGAAAATACGTGGTGATATACTTCGTTTTGAAGATCGGTGGCAAGAGTATAAGTGTTGCGATCTTAAGAACCAGGCGACCCCATTTGCAGAGAGTTTTGTCGACGTTAAAGTCAATCACTGGTATAGAAACTGTGAAGGTGCAACCATCCATCCTCGTGGGGAATCAATAATCATTGTTTATAGATGGGACCGAGAAAGGATTAATGTAGAGTTCGTTGTTTAACGATGCCCAGTGGCACACCATTCCTAGTTGAATTCTTTCACCACTGAACCGGATTTAAAATGGAGGTTCTGTATAGAGTTTGGAAAAACCAAGATCGGTTATGAGTTTAGACTGGTTAACCATTGGTTTGGTCCATGGTTCCATAGACATTAAGGTTTGGCACCTGTGATGATGTGAAGAGGAGCGAGTCATGTAACGAGTATGTCGACAGTGAGATCGAGGGGGATCATGACGAAGAAGGGACTCCATTTCATTCAGGGTGTATTGGTGGAGAAGTCAAGTTTTATTGTTGCACAGACTCAGTTGCAGTCTTTTTTCGTGGGCCTCATAACCCACAGGTCCGAAGATCGAGTCTATTGAAATATCGATCTTTGTGAACCCTAGATTGGTCTTCATCAAAATCCCCCTAAAGGATGTGCAGGAGGAATTTTATAAATCTCCTCCACACACCATATTTCCTTCAAAGTAGGAATTGGACATGGATCTAACAATTTCTGTGAACTGATGGCAGTCAAATTACTTCTTCAACTTGCCCAAGTAAATGGGGTTTAACAATTTTTTTTTTTTTGTAACTTTCTCTTGGTCATTAAATGGATTAAAAAGTAAGCTCAAATAATAAATTACATCTTACAACCCCTTTATGAGGATATACAAATGTAGATGACAACTTTCTCACATATCTCTTTGTCTCACATATATAAGAACATGAATAGTATAATGAATGGCCTTTCAAAAAGCTAGATTAAAATTGGAACATGGTACTTAGATTACTTCCATTCTATAAAATGGTCACTCCACATATTTTACACATACTCCTTGTATATAATAAAACACTTTTATTATTTTGAGTGGGTACGGATCACGGCTATATTTTTTTGATATCACTATCTATATAACGTTTTGACGAAAGTAACAACATATTAATACATATACATGTTTTATGTAATTTTTGAGAAAGAAACTTCTTTTTATTATATACATAAAGATAAGAAAGTATGAAAAGAATATCTACTTTAAATAATTGTTAAACACTTTTTCAAATAAAAGAAACACCTTTTCAAATAAAAGAAAGCATATAGCCATCAATTTTATTTATTATAAATAAAATTAAACATTCCCCACACATGTAAAACACATCATATAAAACTACTGTTATAAAAATCTCTTTCATACATTACATTATATTTATATATTAATATACATCTAGCATGTATACATTGTATGACCATTACACATAAACATATATAACACATATAATATAAAACAAACATACATATATATTATATAACATATAACCTACATTACAAATACATATATTAAATATAATTATTAATATATATCTAACATATATTATTATAATATTAAATAAATATATAACAACACAATAGATTATAGTAAATACATAAAATACATTGTAATATAAACACATATTATACTTAGTATTATGATATTTACAATATATTATAATTATTTTCTTAATAATAATAATAACAATAATTTTACTTGTGTGTATAGGTTTAATATAAATACATATTATACTTAGTATTATGATATTTACAATATATTATAATTATTCTCTTAATAATAATAACAATAATTTTACTTGTGTGTATAGGTTTTTAGCTGGATTGAGCTAATTTTCTTAATCAATAAAGATTTTCATTAAGGATTTAATTAACTCTTGATTTAAATATTTTGAAAATTTTAATAAAATGTTTGATAAGTTTTAAAAAACCCTCCATTGAGCTAAATTGTTGGGTTGAATGAGGGTTTAAAATCCAAAAACCCAACTTCCATGCTATAAGATTTTCTGCACTTGCAACTTCTAAGGTGTGAAACCCTTCATCTCATTCATTTTAGGTGGCAAAGTTGATGCAAGTGGATTCTTCATTGAATCCTCTATCCAATGACATATGATTTTCATGCTTTTGATTTCATATTATATTTTTAAATTATTTTATTTTAAAACTTATACTTAATTTTTTTCCACGGTTCTAAAATGCTTGGAGAAAAATCAGTAACATAAAAACTACAAAACTACAAAACAAAAAAATTATAAAAATTATCTAGGATCCTTGTGGATGTTTTCTCTTCAAAAAACTAATTTTGTTTTTTCAATTTATGTAAATAGTAGGAAAAAAGTTGATGAGAACACAACATTGTAGAAAATGTGATTCAAATATTAATTGGTCGTCTTAGAAAAACAACACAAAATACAATTTTCCAAAAGAAAAAAATTAAATGGGGTCTTTTGTGTATATCATGCTTATATATTTTGTTTTTGAAAATTATACATTGAATTAATTGATGAGAACAAAAGTCACTTGTTAACTTTTTTAAAATTTGCAAGTACAAGCATTTAATTAAATGCAATTTGACAAACTAAATCACATTAATATTTTTTGAAAAAAATATCGTTAGAAAGACAACACAATTCCCTAAAACTTATTTTTTTTACTGCACATCAAAATTCACAAAGTGTATATGCGTTTTGAGGGCTTCAATTTAAAAATTATGTAAAATGTCAATTTTTTATCACTACATATCACTAAAAAATGTTACCCATCTTCATGAATTCACCCGGAAATGGGGAGATAGAAATTAAGCAACACTTTTTCCACATTGTGAATCATACTTGTGAAAAATGAGAGGTTGAATTTGTATACCAAAGATCGAGAATTAGTGTTTCATGAGGATATAGTGAGAAGTATAGCAAGGTTGGCAAAGAAAATGATGCTAGCAAGACACACATAGTTAAGAGTAGAGTCAACGACACATCTAGATCTTGATACATGCAGAAGGGACCAAACTCAATTGAGTATGCCAAGTCCATGATACGAGACCTTCCATTTCACCACTAACTCTAGTTATCATAATTTCTTACATTATTCTCATGGAAATTAACACACAAAATGTAAACTTTTTTCTCTGATATGTCCTTTGGTCTTATAGGCAATTTAATAATATCAATGAACAAAGTACCATTATATTTGTGGAATTGTAATACACCAAATCTCACATTCATTTAACAAGTCAATGATATAACCTTGTGAAAAGGGTTATTTTAAATCAAACATCTTGAAATTGAGACTAAAAGCATTATTACTCTAGAAGAGATAAAGCAACATAACCTCTTATTGATTTAGCTTTCAAAAAAGGCCATATTAAAAGGCGATTATGCGAATAACATGCATAAATAAATATAACAAGTGATAATTACACTAATCATCTTTCCTTTGTGACAATCATAAATGTTACATTAAATATAACAAGTGATAATTACACTAATCATCTTTCCTTTGTGACAATCATAAATGTCACATGACTCTTGTTTGAAACTTTGACGATCAAACATTAACTTGAAATTAATCCTTTCAAGTAAATGTTTGTTCTACTTATAAATATCTAAGTGCCTTCACAACTTTCAACCTTCAATGGCAGGACACATCAAATCTGTATCATTACAAAATATACCTTCAATGATATGAGACACCATATATATATAGAAATAACTTTTCTAATTTAATTCTATATAAATCAAAATAAGGTAGAAGACATGAACAATCCTATGTGGTGGTTAATATAAGTGGTAAACACTATATCATCACAAAATATATATAAGACACTATATATATTTATTAGAGAAATAAATTTTCTAATTTAACCTTATATAAATCAAAATAAGGTAGAAGACATGGACAATCTTATGTGGTGGTTAATATAAATGTTTCAAAATAAGGTAGAAGACATGGACTATTCTATGTGGTGGTTAATATGTTTGGAGAAGCAACAGAGAGTTGGAGTTAACAGGTGTGCATGCGTTGGATTAGAGCTCGTTTACAGAGGAGTTAAACAAGGCAAGGATCTCTCTTCACGGGGGTACTATCGATTCACTTTTATGGGCTGGAGGTGACGTTTCCGGGAATTTAACCGTAAAAAACTGTTATGACGCAATCCTTTCAACCCATAATCTTTCGATCTCGTAAGGATGGATGGTTAATATGTGGAATTGGCGTGTTCAATTGAAGGTCATTTTATTCTTCTAGTTGGCCTTGGAAAATAGACTGTTAACATGGGATAATTTACAATTGAAAGGATGGATTGGCTTGAGCATCTGCCTCTTGTGCGAGCAACAAGCCAAAGACATCTCTCATTTATTTATTCACTGTGCTTTTGCATCATCGGTCTGGGGATATTGTGTGCAGATGATAAATCTTAATTTTTCGTGGATGGGAAAATCTCTTAGTTATTGTATGGACGAGTGGTATAGGTATAAGGCACTGTCAAAAAGACTTCCAACTCTGGTATGCTGGAATATATGGTTGGAGTGCAACAATTTGATCTTTGAAGGTAAATCACCCTCTGCCTGGGCGGTTGTACACAGGTCTTTAGGTGCTCTCAGGAATTTGCCCAATGTTTCAAAATCACAGTGTCTAAGATTGAGCTCGATCAACATGATTAGTGGATTTGCAGTGGCCTTCTTTGATGGAGCTTCGGTGGTAGGTGGTACAATCTGTGGGGCAGGTGGTACCATAAAATGCAGAGATTTGACAGACTATAGGTGGTACTTCAACTGCAGAGCTGGAACAAACACTAAAGTAGAGTTGTTGGGCGTGTGGGCATCGCTTTACATTGCAAAGCAATTGGACATTCAATATATTTAGTTGTTGGGTGATTTGAAGGTAATAATTGATTGGCTCAATCAAAAAGGAAAACTCCAAGCCACTAATATTGAAGGCTGGAAAGGCAAAATTAGAGAGTTGGTTTCCTCTTTCAATGTTATTTATTTTTAACATATTTTCAGGGAGTCAAATGTGGAGGCAAACATCTATCAAAGCAAGCTCTTTCGACATCAAGTGGAAGAATTTTTTATTCCTCCTGGGATGGAGAGACAGTTGGAACATTCCATCATTTTGACATATTTTAATTTCTATCTCAACATTCTATCGGTTTTTTGTTTTTTGTTTCAAAGATTCAATGTCTGCTTTGTATGAGCGAGGAGACACTATGTTCTATATAGTTTGATGGTGAATTTTTGTAAGGTATATTAAACAGTTTTTGAAGGCAACTCTGTGGGAGCATGATGGTTAGTGTAAGTCTTCTTTGAACTAAGGTCTGTGATGTTGAAGAAATTATATCTTAATATAATTTGTGGGAATTTTCTGCTGGAAAAAAGTGGTAAACATTGAATTTTTGCTTTTACCAAAAACTCTATTGTACGTAGGAACGAGAAATAGGCAATGTAAACAGTCGATACCTAAATCATGTCTATGGGTTTATTGAATTCTTTAGCAATACCAACAAACCATAGAAAATTTTAGGGGTTATATATTCCCATGGGTTACTTTTTCATGCTTTTTCCCCAAAATAGGTTCGCCAATTTCCATTTTTTCTAAAAATGATTCGCCCAAATTCTATAAAATAATTTAAATTTTCACCTGATAAATAACCCAAATTTTATAGAAACTATATAAAATCTTTAAAAATTTGAATATTTTTACAAAAATATCGCCAAACATTTTATAGTTTGCATATTAAAGACTAGTAATATTTATTAAGGTTTCTATAGTTTGAAATAATTTTTCATCTTTAAAATTGTCCTTGCAACAAACAAACAAACAATAAAGTTTGGTCCAACGCATTTATTTTTATTGTATAATAATTTTAAAAATTAAAATATAATTTAATCATTATGTAAAATTTAACATAAAATCTTTAATTTATAATATTTTAAATGTATTTACATAATTTTCAAAATAAAATCATCCCAATCTATTCCCTTTAAACTTTGCTCAAAGGAAAATTATGACTCATAAAAATAACATGTCAAAATGTTTTGAAAAATATATAAAATTCATGGATGGATCTATTAAAGTTACAAATGAGTTGTCATTTTTTTTAAGAATACAAAAAAATAACAGATGGATCGCTCTCTAATAATTATGCGGGAGGGATCTTTTAAGGGATGACATATTCAAAAAGTTGTGTCTCCGAAACTCGTTGATCACTATTGTTGATTTTTGAAAATTGGTCTCTCTATGTGTACTTCTTTACCTCACCTCCTAGTAGAATCATAGTTGTGATGGGATGGCGTATTGTCTTTACAAAATCCACTAACAAAAGAAGGCAGATGCTCATTATGTTGCATGTGCTTCTCATGATTTCTAAAGAGGGACATGGTGGTGCTTCTATCTCAACCCAAAACAAAAGGTGTACTAGGCAATCATGGTTGGGCACAAATTTATAGGGTTTTGATTTTTTTTTTTTTTTTTTTTAAATTTATGAGTCATATATTTCTGTAATAGTATTGGTTTTTGTCGATGGTGGTACACGGTTGGTTTTTTATTCTGGAGCATGCATTTGCAAGAGAATGTGATCACCCAAGAGCTCAATCACTATTAAAAAACATTATTTTCATAAATGCATGATTGCTTAGACATTCATGCAAGTCGAAAATGCTTTTGGTGGATTTAGAATAAGTAGAAGACTCTTGGGCAAAGGTTATCATGGGAGTGCCTACGGATCTAAATTCTCGGTGAGGCAAGTCATGACAAACAAGAGAATCGATCCCTTGCATGTTTGGCTTTACAACTTCAGTCTCCTAGCAAAAATTTGAGCTTTATCTAGTGCACAATACCAAAATATCGTCCCAGTTCTTGACCATTGTGAGGATCCTTTGAAGAGGATATTCTTGATATTTAAACAATGAGCAATTGAACAATTACTCTAGAAAAAGTTCAACCAAATATCAGATGCACTTGTTTTATTCCAATCCAATTTTCCTATGCAATTCAATGGGCTCGATGCTATTGTAACTAATGATGTAATGACTCGATCATGAAATTTTTTAGCGATTAGTATAGTGACAAAGATTCACAGACCTACGTACTGAATATCCATGGTTATCAAGATTAGACAAAAACACATATACTATATTAGCACTACTCCATTAAGTTTTGAATGACAAGAATTCATAGTTACCGCAACTTGAGTACATTAATTAATCACAATAAATTTGGAGATTTTAAATAGTCGTCAAATACAAACAAAATAAACAAACTTACATAAAAATAAAAATTTCAACTAATTTATTTGATTTGCTTTATGTCTACAAGTAAAACAATTATACCTTAAACTACTTAGATTTCATTGGATCATACCTTAAACTACTTAGATTTCATTGTGGATCCATTAGTGATACCCTCTACCACAATTGTGAAAGCTTACTCTCGTATATAATAGTTTTGATTTTTTGATTTTAAATTTCAATAAAGATATTAGTCATAGGGAAGAAAACATACCCTTTAATGAATAAAGTTAAATTAAACTACTGAATAATGTTGTATATTCGTTTTCTCTCACTTTTTTCTCATTGTTTGAATTTTTAGTACTTCTTCTAGATTCTAGTCCCATGGATCTTGATATGTTGATATAGTACTAATTCATAAAGGTCAAAAATCTTCCATTAATAATCGACTTAAATTTATTTTCGAAATCAACTAGCACGCCATGCTTTATATAACGTGGGTTAGTGACGAACAACGAATCAGATGTAACATAAATTCAAAATTGAGTATCTTTAAAATGTAACGAAGGTTTCAACATAAAGTGCATGTACTTTAATGTAAATCGAAAGCGCAGGTTAACAAAAAATAATTTAAAAAATCATTACGAGAATTATAGAAAAGAGTTAATAATTTGTATGTCAAAGGATTCGAGATTAATGTCACAAAATGTCATAATCGAATGAGATAAAAAACTTGAAAATCTTGACAAATGAAAACAAACAATTTTAAAATACAATGCAAAATTTTCAAATAAATATAAATATATGAAAATTGTTCATATAAGAAAGCAAAATCAAATCTTGTTTTTCAAATTTCAATAATGAAAGCGAAGTGAAATATCAATTACAGTAGAAGGAGACATCTACTAACCAATTGAATAAAGAATGCTTTATTTATTAATTATGGATAAAAATTATTTTTTACATACAAGTTCAAAACCAAAATGTCATCATTAACAAAATATTATCAATCAATGAAATAACACAAGTAAATCATTAATAAAATATTTTCAATCATAAAATAACAGAACACAAGTAAATGATGAATATATAAATGCTTAATTTAAACTGTATAGTATTAAGTATCTTAGATTCAATATAAAGGAGAAGCAAGTTTCAAGAATATATTATCAACATCTTAAACAAACACTACTACAATATCTCCATTTTGTTATTTTTTTTTGCATTTCTTTCTTTTTGTTTGTTTTTGAAATGGGAAGTAGGTTACTAAAAGAAGACATCCTTTTTATGTCCCCCAATGGCATGCTCATTGCATTTTTATTGAGTATCATTTCTTCCCTTTTGCATTTTTGTTAGATTTTTTTTTTTATTCTATTTGCATCTTTTTTATCATACTTGTGTTTTCTTGGTGTTTTTATTGTATTCTGGTAATAATTTATTGTCACTTTATTGATTCCTAATTGTAACAATATTACCAATTTAAGGAGAACTTTGTTGAGTTCTAGTTTTCTCAAGAAGTACATTTTTTACTTTGTTTTTAAAAATGGTGCTACCGGTAGCACCCTCTCCTTTTTTAAGTGGTTTTTTGATATTTTAAAATTTCTGATTCGTAATGTTTCCACATTATTTTTTACGATGGTTAAAATTTACCCTCAAATAAAAAAGCAATGCTACCAATAACACTATTTTTTTTTTGGAGTTGAAATCATAACTTAATTGAAACCGTGTCTTCGACAACTGGTACCATCGTTGATAAACAACTCAAAATCTACTCTTAAATCATTACTTAGATTTTTATTTTTTAAAATTTATATTAAAAAAATCAATAAATTGGGTGAAAGAAAAAATCCTTCGCAAGTTAGTTTTTAAAAAAATATTAAAAAAAACACCCATTTTAAAAACAAAAACTCTAACCCAAATTTAATATTTTTTTTTGAAAAATTAAAAACTGAAAAAAAAATTAAAAAATTGAAATTAAAAAAAAAGAAGACAAATTTATATAAAATAAAAGAAAAACTAAAATACCAAAAAATTAAAAACATATTTAAAAACTAAGGTAAAATGAGAAAAAAATAACTTTAAAAAGATTAAAATACACACACACTATATATATATATATATATATATATATATATATAAACAAAAAATACGACACCTAAATTAAAAAAATTAATACAAAATAAAATAAAAATACAAAAAAAACCTTAAAATTACTTTAAAAAATACAAATTTCAAAAGAACATAACATATATATAAGTTTTGTCCCCGAGGTGTAGGACATCCGGTGACTGAGTGTGTTGTTAAGCCACTCCGTGTTGAAAAGTCACCGGTTCAAAACCTGCGGGGACAAAAAATTCCAACCACGTTAAGGGTTGGTGTGGCTCAGGCCGGGTGCGATCCCTGGGTGATTTTGACAGCTTAGATGCCCCTGAATCGCGGTTTCTCAAGCCAAAGGTTAATCCCGATGCCAATAAAGTCCGGACCAATTAACAAACAAAAAAAACATATATATAAGTTTTATATGGTTTGTATTTTTTTAAATGGTATCTTTTATGTTTTTTAATAAATTTTTCTTTTATTTTTGAGGAATGTTATGTTTTTTTTAGGGTATTTTTTCTATTATTTTTTCAATTTTACATTAAATTTTTTGATTTTAGGTGTTTTGGTTTAGTATTATATATATAAATTTTTAGTGTTTTTTTTTCTTTTTCATTTTCCTTTATATAATTTGTTTTTCCTTAAAAAAAAAAAATCAATTTAGAGTTTTTGTTTTTAAAATGGGTGTTTTTCGACAAAATTTTAAATTTGTTTTATTTGTTTTTGTTATTATTATTTTTTCTTTACCTTTGCTTTCATTTTTTTTTTGTTTTAATAAATTTTTTAANNNNATTTAAAAAAAAAAAATTGCAAAGATTTTCTTCTTTCTATTTTTTTAATGTAAATTAAAAAAAAAAATTAAATAAATTTTCAAGTGACCATTTGGGCTTCAATTTTGGGTTGTTTATTTGTTTAGAGATTTGTTGTCAATACTACAATTTCAATTAGGTTGTAAAATCTTTAATTTCAATGTTTAGAAAATAACATTTTGTCTTAGGTAGCTTCACTTTTTGATTTAGGTGTTAATTTTAATGTTTTTTCTGGGCAACCATATGAGTTTTGAAGGTCATGTTTAAAAAATGTTGTATTTTTAACTCTGTTAGAAAAAATGGTGTTACCGGTAGCACCACTTTTTGATTTGGGGGTTGATTTTCATGTTTTTTATGAAAAAATATGGGTTTTAAGGGCTAGAGTTCTTGTTTTGAGGTCACAGTTCTCGTTAAGTTGATAATATTGTTTTGCATCCTACTGACATCTTTGTTTTGTGTTATTTGTGTCTTACTTGCATCTCTTTCATCGCCTTTTTGAGACCTTATTACATTCTGTGTCCATCTTCCATGCATCTGTTATGTGTTGTGATAGAATCATACTATGATCCTCACTACATCCCTCTAGATTCCTTTATGTGTCCCCCGAGCATCCTCATTACAACCTTATTACATCCTTATTGCACCTTTACTTCATGCTAGTTGCATCTTGTTTGTGTCATAGGAGTGTCTATGGAGCATCCCAATAACGTCCTAGTTGCATCCTTTGGGATGTCTTGATAATGTCTTAATGGCATCCATTTTGGCATCCTTGTAAACCTTCACCTATGTCTTAATTGTGCTTTTATTGCATCCCTTTTCGCCACTTGCTTTGTCTATTTAAGCGTCTTTATTTCATCATTTTATACATTTTGATCTCGTCAGTGATGAGTCAAGTTGTGTCTATGTTCGATTCTACCGTATCATAACTTTTATAATGTTGTCACATTTGTGTAATAGAGTCTTCATATTTTTGGTCATAGAAATATACTCATTTTCTTTCATTTATACTCAACATTTTTTTTTGGTTATCCATAAACATGTATAATTCCCTTCAATTTAATTTGGACTATGATTTATATGAGAGAAATAAAATGATATTAATAAAAATACAATAATTAATATAAAATGTTCCATGAAGGTTTTTGAAATATTATTTCAATTAATGTATCGTTCCTTATAATCTCGAACCTTCTCCTTATCGAATCGACTATCCATCAAATCCACAATGCAATCCTTAGAATCAATGCTTCCTTCCTTAATGATTATGCCAATACAACTATCCTAAATACAACTATCCTAAATGGCTTAGGGAATCCTTACCCATGAATCGACTATCCGAAGCTCCTTAGTGGTCCTTATGAATTGAGTCAATTCCTTAATGGTGCCCCAAGAATGGGGTTTCCTACAATAAACCGACAATGAAACCATCCTTCATAATCCTTAATCTCTAACAATCATAAAAAAAAAAAAATGTCCCTTATTCGTGACCTCAAAATGTTTAGGCCAGCCAAAGTGCCCATCCCAATAAATTACTGTAGTGGTCTTTTGTTGTGGTGTTTTGATGATCTCCTTTCCTTGTGCTACACTTTGAATTCGATCATTCTATTCACTTTCGTGTTGCTTGCAAATGGATTTCCATACATTTTTTTTTAATGTATGTCAATATGTTTAATTACACAAATGGAAGATGATTATACAAATCAATGATGAAAAATATAGGGATTCAAATTTTATTTATATGGTCTCGTCTTCTTTTTTACCATTAGTGGTATTTTTCTCCTGATCCATTTACCATTGTCACAAAATCCTCATTTTTAATGAAGGGTTTCCAACAAATTATTCTTATTATACCTACCGATAGACATGTATATAGTGTTGAGTTAAGTTTGACTTTCTATTAGTTCAT
Organism: Picea engelmannii; assembly: GCA_009831015.1. NCBI lineage: Eukaryota > Viridiplantae > Streptophyta > Pinopsida > Pinales > Pinaceae > Picea > Picea engelmannii. The sequence continues at coordinate 280,175 of ML791398.1, forward strand.
GGTTGACCATAAAATATACACCCTTTATCTAAAGTTTTAAAAAATAATGATTAATTTTAAATTTTAAATCTTATTTATCTGGTATTTTATTGGCTAAAAACTTTGAAGTCTTATTGCTGCCTTCACTTCCCCCAATGTTATTGTAATAAATATTTCTGCCATCTAGTCATTTCATACCTACTCCTTCTCTCCCTATCTCCTTAAACTTTCATTATTATATTTGGCAGGTATATGCTACCTAGTAGCCTTGTTTATGGTTGTGATGTCTCTCAAATTATTCTTATTTTTAAATTTATATTAGTAATATTTGGGGTGGCCACAGTGAGCATATTATGTGATTTTTTTGGGGGGTGTCTTTTTGTGTAGTATGATGATCGGGTAATATGTTGCCTTCTACATGGCTATGTAATTATGGTTCTCTTAGAGTTAGTCAGAGTTTCGACAGGGGATTTAGAACCCTCAATTCAGTTTTGTGGTGAAACAGACCAAGGTATCTAAAGGAACTTATGATGTAAAAGTCTGATATGTGAACAAATTCTATTTCAATATAAATATAAAGTGAAATTTTTTGTGGAAAAAAAAGTGTTTATGGTGGTCTTTATAATATTCCCAAGTGCATTGATAACGTAAATCATTAAAAAACTATGCACCTCTTTCAACAAATATCAATACATGCCCCTTCTCGTCTATCATCGAGCCATCTTATTCTACCTCAAATATTAAAGCTCGTCAAAATTCATCAAACTATGATTTGCTACTTAATCTGCCCACACACGGATAAATACCTTGATAAATCATTTAAATACTAAACATAAATTGTTCTACAAAATCCATTTAACAAGATAAATTTTACCTCTAGTTATAGTAGATGAGAAACTTCATTAGATATTTGATGATTCTCCATCCTCAATAATGCAATCTTCACATATAATTGATCTCTCTATCTCTTTGAGTTAGATTTTTTAGAAAATATTTAAACTTTTTCATCACTTAATTCTTCATCAATCTATTAAATATTAAATATTATTAAGGGGATTCACAATAAAAATTAAATATATTTAATGAAACAAATGCATATAATATTTACATATTAAAATATATGATTACTCTTCACCTTTGCCTTTTGTCCTTAAGTTGTATTTCCCCCTTTCTTTTCCCTCTCCTTTGTTTTGTGATTGTAATCACAACCTCTCAAGCCTCCAAATACACAATTCCACTTGAATTCATATGTATAAATGTACTACATGGTTATGATAGTTATGTAAGTATATGATTTTAACATAAGATGTTTTATGTAATTAAGTAACCAACTGCCAACACAGGTCGAAATCAATGAAACATTAAACAATTACAAACTACATGAGATAAAAGCATTGCAAGAGAACATTGTGACGTTATCCATGTGATGAGAGGATGTAAACACATTACATAAATAACTCGTGTAAAGGAAAATTGCTCTCGTATAGATAATATTCCAAATACATAATACCCATTCCATGTTAAATCATTAAACATAATATAATGTGTCCATTGCGAGAGGTTACACATATGTAGTCAAATCAAATACCACATTAACACAAAGAAAACAACCATGGTAACAATGAAGCATACACTTTTAATGTAGGAAACCTATATAATTATTGATCACCATATTTAATTATTTTTTTACTGCACATTAAAATTTACAAAGTGTATATGAGTTTTGAGGGCTTCAATTTAAAAATGATATAAAATGTCAAATTTTCATCGCTGCATTTCACTACAAATGTTACCTATCTTCATGGATTTACTCGAAAATGGGGAGATAGAAATTAAACAACACTTTCTCCACATTGTGCATCATACTTGTGAAAAAGGCAGAGGTTGAATTTGTATACCAAAGATTGGGAATTGGTGTTTCATGAGGATATAATGAGATGTACAACAAGGTTGATAAATAAAATGATGCTAGAGAGACACATATGGTTGAGCGTAGAGTCAACAACACATATAGCTCTTGATACAGGGAGAAGAAGACCAAACCCAATTGAGTATGCCAAGTCCATGATATGGGACATTACATCTCACCACTAGCTCTAGTTATCATAATTTCTTACATTATTCTCATAGAAATTGACACACAAAATGTAAACTTTTTTGTCCCATATGTCCATTTGGTCTTGTAGGAAATTTAATAACATCAATCAACAAAGTACCATTATGTTTGTGGAATTTTGATGCACCAAATCTCACATTCATTTAGCAAGTAGATGATACGACCTTGTGAAAAGGGTTGTTTTAAATCAAACATCTTGAAATTGAGACTAAGAGCATTGTTACTCTAGAATAGATAAAGCAACATAACCTCTTATTGATTTAGATTTAAAAATAAAAGGTCATATTGAAAGGCAATTTTGTGAATAACATGCATAAATAAATATAACAAGTGATAATTGCAATAACTATATTTTCTTTGTGAAAATCATATATGTTACAACTCTTGTCTGAAACTTTTGAAAGCCAAACATTAACCCTTTCATGTTAACTTTTGATCTACTTAGAATATATAAATTCCATCAAGGACCTTCAACCTTCAATTGATATGTAAACTACCATGTATATTCCACTGGAATAGTTCGTCACAATAGATCTGATAAATAAGACTGAAATCTACACTATGAAGGTTAAATTCCTTTAGATTCTAGAATCTTTAGTTACTGTTTTTTTTATTATGCATGAAATAGATAAAATGTGAAAAATAGAGAACAATAAAATACAATCACACAGGTCATATACACAATAACACAAAGAGTTTCTTTGGGAAACTCTTACAGGAGAAAACCCAGTTAGAAGGTGAGGTTGCTCTGATCTCTTTTCTCTAGTATGGATATAATGCAAGTAGAAAGGAGAAGGCACTCTCTATGGAGTTACTTGAGACCTGTGGCCTATTAGGCTGCTATAGAACATTAACCCCCTCTGTTACCTCTCTAATTTCCCACTTCCATTTGTTTTTCTATGCCATGGAGCAAAATACAATAACATAGAATGGAACCCCTTCTCCTCCTAGTGAAGCATTATTTAACATAGCCTGATAGCTATCTAGGGGTAGGGTTTTGACTTCCTCCACCCTCAATTGTTATAAGGTTTAGGAACTTCTAGAATCTTATTTAAATTACATACATGGCTATTCCCATATGTATGAATAATGAGGGTTGACGTGGCATCCTCTCATACCATGGTGGTCAACATGGTAGGTCAACTTGTGGGAGGCATAAATTTTGCATACGAGCTCTGATTGACATGATTTTTGCACCACTGGAAAGGTATCGATGCGTAGAATAACTTAACGAGTTCATAGCTAATTGATCCAGAATCATATCCAAGAGGCTTCTCAGGTCTAGAAAGGCTCAAAAATGAAAGTTCTCGGAATCAGATGAAACCAATTCCATTCTAACCGTCTCGTCACGCTGATTCCGGCCATATATTTACTTTCTCAAACAGACGTTGTATGCGAGAGTTATCGCACTCTGACCGTTTTCCCAAACAACTAAAAAGTCAACAGGTCATATGGCAAAAGTCAATGATGATGTCAGCATGATGTTCTGCTGACATCATCATGCTGACATCAACAAAGTGACATGTGGCAACACAACAACAGGGTGATTGGACAGTGACAGGGACCAATTGCATGTTGACATGTGGCATCGTGGAGGACCTATGAAAGGGTGCCACGTCGCCCAGACGTGGGCTGCCACGTGGCACCCATTCACAACCAATGCGCCAAGGGTGGAACTTGTTATACCAAGCCACATTTATATTATATAAAGTGTGTTTACATTATTATGGAGGAAAAGGGGGGCTGGGGCTATGCCCAACCCGTGGACTTACCCGCCTATGCGACCATAACCATAGGGTTGGGCGCTCCACAACTTGCGTGCAGGAGTTAGATAGGGCACTAGCCCTCAGTTTTCGGACTTCCCATAGAACCAGGAGCTATTTCTATACAAGGGCACGCCCATGAAGGGTGGTTTCTAGACACAGATCCCATGCAAAGCGCCACAGAACCAGAAGCTAGCGTGTTTAAGGGGCCAATGCCCAGCCCTTTGGGCTGGCGCTAGGCCATGTGGTTAGCATAGGACCACAAAAAAGGGCGCGTGCTTAGCCCAAAGGGGCTACTCTATGTATTATTAACCATAAGTGGGTTTTGACTATATAGTTTGGATTTTTTTATTGTTTTTAAGCCTGTAATAGTGGATTTTGGCCATTATTAGGAGATATTGGATTCTTTTTTAGCCCAGATTTTGGGAGGAAGTTGGGGAAGGATAAACAACTTCATATTTATAAAAACCAGGTCTGTTTGAGGCCATAGGGAAAGTCATAGCAAATTTATGCTGAAGTAAAGCAAAGCCAAAGCCATTTTTATGCAGGGGAGCTGTTGAGGAGCAGAACTTTGGAGGCCATTTCCGGAGGCTATACTCAGCCTTTTTCAGTGCCATCAGTTGCATTGGATTTCTGAGGTCGAGAGAACACGGCGAAATTAGAATGGAGTCCATTTGATGTACTTTTGATATACTTTGCAAGCATTGAATAATTAATAAAGAAGCCTCCTCCACTGAGACAAAGGCCGAGAGACGTAGGCAATTTTGTGCCAAACTCCGTTATCACTTCTCTTGTTATGGTTTGTTGTTCTTATTGCTTTAGTTCAGATATGTATATTGTTTTATGGCTACTATGTTTCTTCATTAAATTCATCCTCTTTGGTTCAGGCTTCATAAATGGTTAATTAACACATGCAATTAATAACTCAACCATAGTCATTAAAATATCTTTTTGGATCAAGTGGTATTAGAGCTAGTTGACATTTGGATTTGAGTTTTGCATGTTAACTAGGGAAAAGATACAACGTGGTGAAGGTAAGCTTGTTAAAGAGAATCTATTCATTGGATTGAGAAAGAGAGCTTCTCACAGCGAGAAGATGGCATCAGAAGAGGGACTTTCTCTTGATGAGAAAGAGTTTCAAAAAACTTTCCTTGCTATGTTGGAGATGGTGAAAGTTTTGTACGAGGATTACTTGGAATGAAAGAGACCAGTTCTTGGGAAATATTCAAAGGGAAAAAGTGAAGAGGAAGAGGATCCTCCTTCACCTCCATAATCACGTCCTTCTTCTTCAAGTTCAAGTTCTAAATCTAATGCAAAGAAACATGCTCATAAACATAAGAATGAAATGCCATTATTAAAACTTGATTTTAAATTTGAGTTACACATATATGATAGTGAAGTTAATGCAGAGAGACTTGACAATTGGGTCAGGCAGATGGAGGTTTACTGCAATGTGCAACAGATCAAGGATGAGGCCACACAAATCAAGTTGGCATCTTTGAGACTTGCAGGCATGACTCTCATTTGGTGGAAAAGTAAGTTGCAAAACGAAACGCAACAAGTGGGTAATGTATTTCCATCATGGCAAAGTTTCATTTCTGCACTTAGGAAACAATTCTATCCTTTGGGTTATAAAGAAAAAGCATTAATGGAATGGCAATCTTTAAAACCAAAAAAAGGACAAACAATGCAAGAGTATACAAATGGATTTAAAAAAATGGCATTGATGTTAGACATCCCTTTACATACACAGGAAACCCTTATGAAGTATATAGGACGTTTACCTGCACATATTAGAAATACTGTATTCATGTTTGGACCCACTAACCTTGATGAGGTTTCTGTTCAAGTTACGTCTATTGAAGCAGGGAAAGCAGGTGTATCAGGGGATTTTTTTCAAGGAAAGAGGATAAGAGAAAATGGCATGGCAAAAAGGCAAATGCAGTGGCAAGAAAGGGAAAGAAGCCCTCTTGCAAGCATTGCAAGAAAGAGGGACATGATGAGGACAGATGATGGCAGTTGCATCCCGAGAGGAGGCCAAAGTGGTTCAAGGAAAAGAAGGGAAGGAAAACAGTGGCAACGAAAACAAGACCCATAGACTTGGGATCGGATTCAGGTGATGAATCAAATATATCATTGGTTGGTATGACATGTAAAATTGGTGAAGGCATTGATTGTAGAAGTAACTTGTTTCATATAAGGAACATCATGCGACACACTAAGATAGACACATTAATCGACAGTGGATCTCAAGCTAATCTAATCTCAGAAGAATTGGTTAAGCTATTGGGGTTAAAAACACAAGTACATCATAAGCCTTACACACTTAAATGGATAAGCAATCATCATCAAATGCACATAACAAAGCAGTGCACAATCAAATTTGCAATTTCATCTAAGTATGTGGACAAGATAACATGTGATGTAGTGCCATTAAGAGAATGTGGAATGGTCTTAGGTAGTCCATACTTATATGATTGTAAGGCAATCTTCTACATGACAAATAATCAATATCAATTAACCAAAGCAGGTCAAGATTATGTGGTTCATGCTCATCATGTTAAGGCAAATAAAACACTTCAAACAATGGAACA
>ML791398.1:296647-308261 GCA_009831015.1 Picea engelmannii
TACTTCCTTCTTCAATTCACTTTGTCATCTTCAAAAATTCATTTCTCCTCAACCATGAGGATCCATGTGACATGCCACATACCACTGGAAACAACATGATGTATACTATCCATCCATGGGTGTTGTATATGCATGTGCATTGTCTTTCATGTCCAAATACCTTCATCAATCTTGCGGTCCAAAACCCATGATTAGGGTTGACATCAATGACAACAACCAATATTCCAACAATGGCCAAAGGCCTAGAGTATGTAAGTGATGTTGATACTAGAATGCATTTAGATAAACTGTTGGTTGCATATTATGTTAAGATTGGTTATGGGATCATAACCGGGTTAATTCAAGAGACATACTCCTTTTATAACAATGAATATCCATAGAGCTAGTCGTGTGTGATACAATAATATGGTTGGATATGGAAGGGCTATAGCGTTGTATGAGTGCTCAATGGTATCTATTGTATATATGATGTTTGGACTGCAACCTCTTTGACAACACTGAAGAACACTTAAGGATTAAATTCTTGGTGTTGTGTTTGGGTGGAAAAGGAAGGTATCCAAATAGTTAGGAAAACAATAAGAAGTGTGTGGATGATGTGTTGAGTCATTGACCAGACCTTCCAACTCATCATGGTGGAATGCATGACATAGTTATGTGGTATTATGTAGTTATGAGATGTTGACTATTGAAGTTGGAAGGTCGTGAAAAAGAACACTAGAAGGAAATTGGGCTCAATGATGAAGGCATGGAATGAAGAAAGTCTAGTGGACTTGTTGAAACTAGAGTTCTCGAAGCCGCAACTCTGAAAATTCCTGATCGAGTGCACTAGAGCCCTAGAGAGAAGTAGAGAAGCCCGAGGGACTGCATGGAAGAGAAAGGGCTTCCTTTCTTTGGGTTGTGCAGGGTTGAGAGGGAATGAGAGCTTGTTGGTTGGAACTTCTGCCATAATTATAAATTTTGAAGATCACTATACATGTTTAATTTTAGGCCAGAGTGCCTATGTATATAAGAGTTGGGCTGGATTGCCTGTGTGGATTAAGCCTAGAGGGCTTGGACTTATAATGATAGTAACATTGGAATGGTGTTGTGCACTAAGGACAGTGCCAAAATAAGGGGAGGGGGATGTAACATCCCAATTTTAACCCTTATGAACTATAATGTATTATGTAATTGTGACTTAGGCTGGTGAGCTGGTAAAGTCGAAAAGGGGCCAGAGTGCCTAGGAAATGTAATACTTCATATACATTAATAAAATACACCATTGGATGCATGACGAACAAGGACAAAAGAGATAGGGGGCTATGATTCCATGAGAGAGGGGGCTTGAGGGGCTAAGTCTTCTTTTATTATTATTTTATTTATCCATAATTGATTTTATGGATAAAAGTGGTTACATGGGCTTCTTGGGGGAGGCCGTGTGGTTCTTGGTTCTTGTGATTATATAAAAATTCCTTGGGGGCTACTTTGGTTCAGGCTTATTTCCCTAGTGCACTTCTTCTCACTGGTTCTTCTTCCTCTTCCTTGACTTGGGATGAATTCGTGTGCTCTTGGTCTGAGAATGGATACAAATGGTTACACAAGGATGGATCTGGGTGAATTTTGGGGGTCGTCCTTCCCTTTTTTTCATCTTCTTCCCCTGGTTCGTTTTGTTCCCTTGTTCCCATTTTCTTCTTTCCTCTTCACTCACTATTTCTCATTCATATGCTCTTGGGCGGAGCATGGAAACAATGGCAGGAAGAGGAGGTCCATTGATGAATGGTTGTAATAATTATTGATCATTCCAGAAGGGAATGGATTCTTGTGTGCATGAGCTTGATGGCAGTTCAGATAGAACTATCCATAGCTGAGAATCATGAGAGTCCCAACATGGAGATTCTTGACCAGAAGCACTGGAGCCCTAGAAGGATATGGACAAGCCTGAGGGACTGCGTGGCAGAGAAGGGGGTCCATTCTTTGGGTTGTGCAGGTTGGGTAGAAGAGAGATGATGTACTTTGGATTGATGTGAGTGCTGAAAGGCCTATGATAGATTGATTGCTGAGAGACTTGTTAGTTATGAGATTGATGGTAGTTCGATAGAACTGTCCACAACTGAGAATACTTGGAGTTTCCATTAGGGAGATTTCCTGACCAGTAGCACTGGAGCTCCAGAGAGAAATGGAATAGCCTCAGGGACTGCATGGCAGAGAAAGGTGTTCATTTCTTTGGGTTGTGCAGGCTGAGGGGGAAAGAGAGCTGGAAATTAGGATTTGTTGTGAGGTTGGGAAACCTAAGAGCTAGTTAGCCAAGTGCTGTGTGTTTAGAATTGGCCTAAGATTCGCCCTTGTTTATTCACAGCCCTGGCTCGGGGGTGACCTGCTGTTGAGAGTAAAAGAACAACAATGTCTATGGTTGGGAGGAACATCCTTGGTGTGCAACCAGTTGGTGAATCTTTACTTGAAAAGATAAGTGCTCTTTGTGATGTGTTTTATGTATAATGTATATTCCGCTGTGTATTTTAATTATCTCTAAGATATGTATTTTAATGTGTCTTTTTGCTGGTTATTTGTTGTGCATGGCACATTGTTTACTGCTTTATGCTGTAGCATGGATATCGATTTATGCATGCGATTTTCATGCCTCTTTTATTAATGAGAAGTCTTTTGAATTCGAGATAAGTTCAGAGAACTGAGTCTTGGGACTACAACGTGCCTGACTTACGGGTGGCTGGGTGTGTTGCAGCCTTTCTAAGCGAGTTTAAGTGGCGTATCCCGGGCTTGGGGATGGCTGGGTACGTTACATGTTACCTAAAACAAAATGTTTTTTTCTAAACGTTAGAATTATAGATCATTTGAAATATTATTCTTAACAGTTGGTACCATTAAAACCAAAACCTCAAAATCAACCATCAAATTGAAAAGTACTACTACTAGTAACACCCATGCTAAAATTGGGGTATTAAAATGACAATTTTTTTAAAGTGGTACAAGAAATCATCACTACTGTAAACAAAATCGTGAAATCAACCCTTAAATGTTTACTTTTTAAATCATAATTTATCACTCCAAGCATAAGATAATACATAATGCTATGAAAATATCAACCTATACTTTAAAAATTCAACATCACTTCCAAATATTTTTTTACTTCTAATAAAAAAAATCAATACAAATTACATTGAATGAAACATAAATTATTTCTTAAAAGTATTGTTACATTGTCCATATTCAAAACATATGAGCTAAGAAATTTTATTATATTTTCCACAGTCAAAACATATAATTCCTAAAACATAGAAATGATTTATAACATCATGTAATATCATCTGTAAGTTAAATGCTCATTTTTAGTTACCATACAAACATCACGTGGATACAAAATTCTTAAAATGTTTCATACACTTATTCAAATTGAATCATGGATTTTGAAATACCATAGGAGTCTACAATGTCTTTAGATGTGTTGAAACCAGGTTTTAAACTTTTTACCTCTAAAACTAAAGCTTTTCTCTTTCGGGATTCAGCTTTTCATAAGGTATAATCCTCGCTATCAATCCAAAAAGACCGGTACCGAAGTCCTGAAATGATTTCATTTCTTTGTTATAATAAAATATAGAAAGCTCAAGTGTTATTAAAGTCTAGACTCACGTTCTGTAAAGTACTTTTAATTGCAATAAATTAAAACCCTAAAGGAGTTAATTAACCATCTTTTAACCTTTCGAGATTCGGGTTTACTCAGAACGATACGTTTTCAATACATTTTGAATCGCGAAATCCTGATTCCTGATTTCCCAAAATAAGTGGAAGTCAGTCTTAATATTGATTAATTAAAACTAATCCCATCGCGATTTCGGGATTCGGGGTTTAGTGGTGACATACCTCATGTAAGCGCGATCCCTGAAACGCGAAGTCCCGACTCAATACCGATGTTAAGGCCTAAAACTAATCCCATCGCGATTTTGGGATTCAGGGTTTAGTGGTGACATACCTCATGTAAGCGCGATCCCCGAAACCTCGAAATGCGAAGTCTCGACTCAATACCAATGTTTAAAGAGAACTAACTTCGTTTTAAAAATACATTTAGTGGTAATTAAACTTCTTAGGTACTTTCTTTTTTGGTTTTCGTCAAACGAGATCTTCTGAATTTTTATTTTAGAATTGCTGAAATACGACCAGATTAATAACGGATAGATGGTGATTTATGTGACACAAATGCATATCTCAGAAATATTCTTTGCATTAAAGGTATTAAATTCTTGGCAGCTGCGTCAGTGCTTTCACCATAAAATGAGTTAAAAGAAAATTAAAGGTCTGTGTTTTGAAACTTATTCTCACTCTTTCTATCAGGAGTAATTCGCATCCAGCCGAGCTTACACACCTCTCTTCTGTGACAGGTTCTCGTTTCAATATGAAAGACATGGCACCAAAGAAGGGATCCAAGAAAAGTGAAGATATAGCTGAGTTTTCCAGCCCAGAGGGAGATGTCATATCTAACACCACGCCACATGCTATCGACTCGATCAAATCATGGAGACAAATCTATGAAAATCTGGATTACAAGATAAAAAATTCCCTTAACAATTCCGAGAATCACCTTCAGGACATAGCATAATCAGAACTTCACAAAATTGCAATATGGCCACGGCTCATGGCGTACAATGACATGATCAGTTGGGCTTTAGAGAAGGTTTATATTCCAACAAGAAGCATTTTTAATGACCAAGGGGTTATCATCGGCTCATTTAGACCTGAACATATCCAGGTTATGTACAAACTCTCACCCAATCCTAAATTCATTTACAATGCCGAATTTATAGTTGAATTTCAGAGAAAGGAATGCACTGAGGCAGACCAAACTTGCCCTGATTTAATCAAAGGCTGGTGGACATGTCCATCAAAATTTAGGGCAGATACCCACGGAATTTACGCCACAGCTTCTTTGAACGAGTACATGGTTTATGTAGCCATGATGCTGTGCAGACTCTTCGGCAAAAAGAATCCCTGTCATTTCTCTGCAGAATGGGTGCCCTTTATAGAGGAAGCATAAGAAGGATTTAGTTTCAACTGGGACAAGATTTTATCTGATAACATAGCCAAAGAGGTTTCAGATTACAAAGATGCAAGATCCCGAGGTCAACCAGTGGCCTTTTACATGTCGGCATATATCATGGACGTAATTTGTTTTATGACTCCATTTCCCCTGATGGAATGGAGTTGGAACATAACCTGCCTCGAACCCATTCACGAGTACCACTCTGAGCTGTGGGAAGAAAACGCAAAAAAATCATTTTACGAAATTTGTCATTTCGTGGTAATACCAATGCATAAAATGTTTTTTGGCTGTGACCCTCCTCGCATCTCTGAAATAGTTTCCAAAAATCTCAAGCCAATGGCAGACTGGTTCATTGAAGAAAGTTTCTCCTACATCAGGGTTTATGGGTGCTCAATTCCCCCTCATGCGCTTCCAAAGTTCCTCCCAGATAGACTGGTGTGTAGGGAAGTGGCACACCAAATAGTGAAAGGTGGTATCAGAATAGAGCTAAAAGCGGCTCAAAAAAAGTCCTGGCCAATCTTCCCTGTGCACATCGGAAAATTTTCATTACAAAATTTAGGCCATTCGAAGGTGGAAGCGGAAGCGCTTGAAGAAGTAAAATTGTTAAATATTGAGTACAAAAGGCATGACCCTTATCAACTAGTGAACAAACACTTAATACACTGCAATATGAAAGCATATGAACATGAGGAGTCCCCTTGGGATGATATGTTCAAGGGGACTAAAACTTATAAAGAGGTGTTGGAATGAGTATAGACACTGTCGTCTGACCTGCAAACTAGCTTTCAGACCTTTCAGAAACATAGACAGAGTGGTCTACCCCAAGTACTGCAAGGAGAAGAAATCATCCTCTCCCAGGAGCAAGAAAGTGTCCCCCCAGGCTTCAAACAGGAAGCACAGAAGAAGGGTAATCCCGAAAAAATCCCACAGGATACCGAAAGGCCCCCTCCAATCAAAGAGACCTTACTGACAAAAAAGGCAGAGACCAAAGTAGAGAAAAGGTTCGGGAGACCACCCAAGTCCAGTAAGCTTAACCCCCCTTCGTCACCTGGTATTGATGTCAATATGCTTAAGGCAATAGGAGGGAAAGGATCTACAGAGCTAGGAATTCCTATAGCTTCCTTAACCCCCTTACAGTCCGCTTTTGGATTTCCACAGACATGAGCTCTATTTGTTGACAACCTCACCTCTATCCCCATAGATAAGATTCCTCCTTCTGATTATTTTTTCAGCAGAAAAAGGAAAGCCGTTTTGAAACAAGAGATGCATAAGAAGGAGGGGAATAAGATTAAAAAGCATAAAGTCCTGATAGATGGACATAATTTAGAGGAGGAGGATTTCGCTACAGAGATAGCAGGTTCCATGGGAGCCATGGAAACAACAAACTTTTTTACCGTGGGAAACATGAGAACAAGGATAAAGAAGAGTGATAACATGATAGCTCAATTACAAGATTAGTTAAAGAATGCTGAGGAGAAAATCAAAGAAGAGGTGAGTAAAAGCTTGGAGCAAACCAGGGCTGTCGAAAGGCTAGAAATTCAATCACTCAAAACAAGCCTGGACCAAATGAACTAGAAGATACAAGCAAGTTAGGTACAGGTTTCTCAACAAAAGGAGCATGCAGAACAATTATAGGCTAGGTTAAATTCGATGGAAGGTCAGGTCATAGATAAAAAATCTTTCCAGGCCCAATCACTAGAAATACATTCAAAAATAGAAGTGGAACAACATAAATTGATTTCCAAGATAGAGATTATTCAGAGTTACTTCCAAGAAGCAGACAATGCCTTCGATAATATTATCCTCAAGGAAAAAGAAGCCAAAGTAGCAAGGGTTACTCTTCAAAAGGCAATCATATATTCGACAAATGAAGAGACATCCAAAGCTACGAAAATGTCAGCCGCAGAGCAGATCAGAGGTGAAATCATGCTCAAGCTATGGGAAACCAACATAACTGAAAACAAAAGAATAGTCAAGGAAATCAGAGATGATTGCGAAGATTTTTTTGATCTTTTAGACAAAGGATCGTTGAACATTGGAAAAGGCAATTGTACAGGACTCCTGGGACAGATAAATATCATAAGACATCAATTAAATTTTAGAGAAAATTTGAGTGAAATTCAAATAGAAATTTCACGGCTAAGAGAAATGGATGTCACCCTAATAGACAGGTTGTTAGTTGAGCCCAACTTAAAATTGCAGTCAATAAAGTTTGCAGATAAAGGAGTTGAAGACTGTCTTTCCAAGATACAGAGAAAGGTTTATCTACTTGAAGCAAAAGACCTTCCAAAACCCCCCATAAATTTTACACAGTTCCTGGAGAGATGCATTGAATGTATTGGATCAAAAGAAGGAGAGCCATCAACAAAATAAAAGTATCATTTGGAAGATCTTTACTTCCAAGAAAACAGAGAAATGGAGAAGATCATGCAAACGGTTTTTGATCTATTTTTAACAAATAGTTAGTCACTAGGAATTAGGAAATCACCAACCGTCTTAAGATTGGTAATTTTGTATAAATAGAATTTTTCAAGACTAAGAGAAGGCTTTTTTCTGGAGGGGATTGTAAAGAGAAAATTTCATTTTGCCAGAATTAATACAATATAGATTGAAGATTCCAGATCTTTTCAAGCCTGAGTTATGTGTTTCTCTGTCATTTCATCTTTTATTTCATACCTTCGTTAAATGCTTTCATGATGTAACTTCTATTGTGGTGATTAAACATTCATATTATCTAACCGTTTGTAGTTTTTCCTCTGTATCAGCTGTCAGTGGATATAAGACCTATGAACATTTTAGAACTCTGAAATTATATACTTCTTCAAAGTTTTCGTCCTTCTTTCTTCTATTAGTATAAAATGAGATTCCTCTTAAATTGATGCCTCATTTTTGTTATACAACTACATGTTTCCTTTTCTTTCTTCATTCCATGCATTGTCTCTTTTAAATTTGACTCAGATACTAGAAAAAGCCTTCATTTCTGTTATACTATTGATCCATAATTTGGAAGTTTTGTTCTTATTAATTCAAACTAGAAATCTGCGACCCTTGAATTTTTTTTTTGACTTAAAGGAAACCCTTTGCTTTCATGACTGTTCCAGTTACCATATAGCCTAATATAGAACCCGGTCTATCAGATCAGACGAGCATTGCGTTAAACCTATTCAATACCATCTTACAAACAACAAATACACGGGTAGAACTTGAACGTTCATGGGCTGCAATTGAAAGGGATATTAGCATCCAAGAACAATGGGAAGCTAGACAGAGACATTTAAGGAACCAACTGTGATCTCGCTTTCCATTAAACTAGTCTTTTTACCCATTAATTATCTCTACCTTTTTGGATGCCTTGACGATATACTTTAGATCCTTAAAGTATAAACTCAGGAACAAAAAGATGAATGATTGGATGAAGATGTAGATGATCCATACTCTTCTATGTTATCGATGAATGCACCATCTGAGTCTACATGCATGCCCAACAATTCAGATGTCAAAATTATTTTAGATCTACGATTAGGTTCTCCATGCTCTCATCGTGTAGTTATTTCTTGTGGAAGTAACCTCTCGCTAATCTCTGTTGTCTTGGGGCCAAGAGTTCCTCTCTTTGTCAAATTGAAGTCATAAACAACTATGTCAACATCCTCTAATTTTAAGAGGTCAGTGCGATGGTGAGTTGTTTTTTGACACTTTCTTTTCCTCTTTCTACTGACATGTTTCTCAACCACCATCTCTGGCTTGTACACACCATTGAATGGGTGTGTACCTATTGCATACCAATGCACTTCAATTTCTATAGCATCTTCATTTTCTTTGTCAATCTTTATAACCTTTGCAATCCAGGATGGATAACCATGTGGATCTTTAGTCTCTAAGACTGCAATCATGCTACCCTCCTTAATATCATGTACCAAAGCCCTGTAAAAGTATTCCATGGTTTCGTGTTGTGCACGTGATCTTATAGAACCAATATACATTTCTCTTTCCTCTACTTATGAAAACTCAATAGCACCTTGAGATTCTTGTTGTTAAACAATATTTCTTTCTTTGAATTTATTTGGCATTGTTGGCATATTTATTACGGGCAGACATAAGGTAGAGTATTTGTTTGTCATTGATGGCAAGCTTAGCCCGATGATGATGAACAAGAGAAAGTGGCAATACCAGCAGCGCAATGATGATCGCATGGCAAGATCAGAATCGTAAACTCCAGGAGTCAAGGAAGCAACTCACGACAGAAAATCCTGAAATGCGATAGATTAGAGCATGTCAAAGACTCCATTTTAGAGTTTCACAGACTGGGAAATCGAAGTTTCGGATATTGGGAGTTGGAGGAGTCAAGATTCGAGACTCTTCATCACAGGAGATCCGAAGTCGCGAAATGCGAAACGCCCAAATCCCGAAACAGGCACATCAACAAAGAGTTTCGCAGACCAGGAAATAACTCCATTTCGAAGTTCCAGATACCGGGAGTTGGAGGAGTCAAGAGTCGAGACTCTTCAACACAGGAGTCCCGAAGTCGCAAAATGCGAAATGCCAAAATCCCGAAATAGGCACATCAAAAAAGAGTTTCGCAGACCGAGAAATAATTCCATTTCGGAGTTCTGGATACCAGGAGTTGGAATGTTGAAACACTTCACCACATGAATGCTGAAATGCGAAAAACACCTTTTGGTGTAGGTCTCGGTTACTGGGAGTTGGAGTGTCAAAACACTTCACCGCAGAAATCGCGAAATGTCGAAATGCGAAATTGCGACATGGAGTTTCAGGGATCGCGACATGGAGTTTCACAGTTTCAGGGATTGCGACATGGAGCGTCAAGATATCTCATCACAAGAATTGCCAAAATCGTGAAATGCCGAAATGCGAAATTGCGACATGGAGTTTCGGGGATCGCAACATGGAGTTTCAGGAATTCGCAACATGCGAAATCGTGAAATGCCAAAAGGGACTATTGTGAGTCTCGAAGACTCGAAGGGAAAAACGTCGAAATCCCATCAGCCGTTCGATTAGGAAAAGAAGGGATCAGATAATGAAGTTTTGTGGACTGTTGATCTGGATCCATTTTGGGGATCGCGACTTGGAGAGTCGAGATGCTTCGCAACAGGAATTCACGACATGTGAAATCGCGAATTGCCGAAATACGAAATGTGAAAGACATTTTGTTTCTTGTAATCTAACGGTGCAGGTGAATTCGAATATGATTAGAGGGCTATTGTTTCACCTCATAGTTAATTGATCAATTACGATTCAGTTAGCAAAACTGATTCATGATTCTTGATCGGTTGGCGATTCAGTTGCTGAGGCGTGTGTGAATAAAAGAAGATATGAGACGACTGTGCTGGGTTGGTTGTTCTGAATGAAAAATGAGTTGAACTGTAAGAAAGGGAAAATTACAGTATGCGCAGTATGAGACCGACAATATGCGTAGTGTGAGATAAAACTCAGAGATGAGTAATAGATGAGGAATAGACAGAAGCAAGAGTAGAATTGTAGAACAGACAGAGGAAGAGAAGAATCGTAGAACAGTCAGAAGCAAACCAGATTTACAGAACAGAGAAGAAGTGGTAAGAATCGATTTATCTGTGTTGTTGGTTATTCAATCATTTATTTATAATCAGGGAGGCAGGGTGGTGCTAGGGAGGACTATTGTCCTCAGAGGTTCAAGTGGGTGCTTGAACACAGGGAGTTGTAGCTTCCATCTGGTTGCAACCAGAAAAACCAAGGTGGCAGGGTGGTGTAAGGGAGAACAATTGTTCTCTGTTATACAGGTTGGTGCCTGTGTGACTGAAAGTTAGTGCTTCCATCCAGTTGGTGTTGGAACAATTAGGGAGTTGTTTCTTCCTTCTAGTGGGTGCTAGAGAAACCAGAGAGTCGGTGCTCTCAAACAAGTTGGATCTTGTAAAACAGAGTTAGTAGCCTCACATTGAGTTGGTGCTCAATTATAGATGTGTACAAAACTTAAAAGACTGCCTATCATTTCGAAGAAGAAGAGGTTTTCTCCCTTTATGGGTTTCCTCGTGAAAATCTGTCTCTGTGTATATCTTATGTGTGAGTGATGCTCATTATTTATGTTGTCCATATGTAGTATAATATTGATGGTCACTTGGAGAAAGATTAAAAATGGTGTAATTGAATTAAAATTGTTTAAGAACAGTAACAACTGATTCACCCCCCCTCTCAGTCGTCTTAGTAATTTCAACAATTGGTATTAGAGCGGGTTCCTTTTATTTAAAGGTAGATCTGTAAGCTTAAACATGACAAGTCATGAAGGGACTTCAGCCAGTAAGCCTCCTCTGTTTGATGGAAAAATTTTTGCCTTTTGGAAGGTTAGAATGAGAACATACCTAATGGCCTTAGGTGCTGATGTTTGGGATGTAGTAGACACTGGATACATAAAGCCTGTTGTGCTAGCTTCCAAGGATGATAAGTTGGATTTTAGCTTTAATGCTAAGGGAATGAATGCTATCTTGAATGGACTTGTAGAAGCCAAGTTTGTAAAGGTGATGCATCTTCAAACTGCCAAAGAAATGTGGGATAAACTTATTAGCAACTATGAAGGAAATGAGAAAGTAAAAGATG
>ML791398.1:313007-330690 GCA_009831015.1 Picea engelmannii
ACACTGATCCCATTCCACTTCACTGTGATAACACCAGTGCCATCAGTCTCTCTAAGAATCCTGTACTTCATTCAAAATCTAAGCACATACCAATAAAATACCATTTTCTCAGAGAACAAGTTACAAACAGAATTGTTCAGATGGATTATATTCCTTCCACAAAATAGATAGCTGATATTTTTACTAAACTATTAGCAACGACCTCTTTTGGATATCTTCGTCAAATGTTGGGGGTTATAACTTCTTTCATATAATCTGTTCACCTGGTCAGGGGGAGTACTTATTGAATATCTGTTGTATTTCTAAGCTGCTCATAGTTGACAGAGAAAGTGTGTACTGCAACAACTCAGGGGGAGCATGTTTCTTCTTTGACATTGATGTCAAAGGGGGAGAAAGTGTGGTAATTTCAAGGATTTCAAGGATGCTACTAGTAATTTGAAGGATGCTACAGTGGTATAGTTGGATGTTCTTCAAGGGGTTGCCATCAATGCCAAAGGGGGAGATTGTTGGCATATTTATTACGGGCAGACAGAAGGCAGAGTATTTGTTTGTCATTGATGGCAAGATCAGCCCGACGATGATGAACAAGAGAAAGTGGCAAGACCTGCAATGCAACGATGATCGCATGGCAAGATTAGAACCGTAAACTCCAGGAGTCAAGGAAGCAACTCACGGAAGAAAATCCCAAAATGCGATAGATCGGAGCATGTCAAAGAATCCATTTCGGATTTTTGCAGACCGGGAAATCAGAGTTTCGGATACTGGGAGTTGGAGGAGTCAAGAGTCGAGACTCTTCATCACAGGAGTTCCGAAGTCGCAAAATGCGAAACGCCGAAATCCCGAAGCAGGCACATCAACAAAGAGTTTCGCAGACCGAGAAATAACTCCATTTTGGAGTTCCAGATACCAGGAGTTAGAGGAGTCAAGAGTCGAGACTCTTCATCACAGGAGTCTCGAAGTCGCGAAATGCGAAACGCTGAAATCCCGAAATAGGCACATCAACAAAGAGTTTCGCAGACCAGGAAATAACTCCATTTCGGAGTTCTGGATACCGGGAGTTGGAGTGTCGAAACACTTCACCACATGAATGCTGAAATGCGAAAAACACCTTTTGGTGTAGGTTTCGGTTACCAGGAGTTGGAGTGTCGAAACACTTCACCATAGAAATCGCAAAATGCCGAAATGAGAAATTGCGACATGGAGTTTCAGGGACCGTGACATAGAGTTTTAGAGTTTCAGGGATTGCGGCATGGAGCGTCAAGATATCTCATCACAAGAATTGCCGAAATAACGAAATGCCAAAATGTGAAATTGCGACATGGAATTTCAGGGATCGCAACATGGAGTTTCAGGAATTCGCGACATGCGAAATCGTGAAATGCTGAAAGAGACTATTGTGAGTCTCGAAGACTCGAAGGGAAAAACATCGAAATCCCGTCAGCCGTTCGATTAGGAAAAGAAGGGATCAAGTTATGAAGTTTTGTGGACCGTTGATCTGGATCCATTTCGGGGATTGCGACTTGGAGAGTCAAGATGCTTCGCAACAAGAATTCACGACATGCGAAATTGTGAATTGTCGAAATACGAAATGCGAAAGACATTTTGTTTCTTGTAATCCAACGGTGTAAGTGAATTCGAATATGATCAGAGGGCTACTGTTTCACCTGACAATTAATTGATCAGTTACGATTCAGTTAGCAAAACTGATTCATGATTCTTGATCAGTTGGCGATTCAATTGCTGAGACGTGTGTGAATAAAAGAAGATATGAGACGAATGTGTTGGGTTGGTCGTTCTGAATGAAAAATGAGTTGAACTGTAAGAAAGGGAAAATTACATTATGCACAGTATGAGACTGACAGTATGCGCAGTGTGAGATAAAACTCAGAGATGAGTAACAGATGAGGAATAGACAGAAGCAAGAGCAGAATTGCAGAAGAGCTTGAAGCAGAGCAGAATTGCAGAATAGACAGAGGAAGAGAAGAATTGCAGAACAGTTAGAAGCAGACCAGATTTACAGAACAAAGAAGAAGTGGTAAGAATCGATTTATCCATGTTGTTGGTTATTCAATCATTTATTTATAATCAGGGATGTAGGGTGGTGCTAGGGAGGACTATTGTCATCAGAGGTTCAAGTGGGTGCTTGAACACAGGGAGTTGTAGCTTCCATTTGGTTGCAGCCAAAAAAACCAGGGTGGTAGGGTGGTGCAAGGGAGAACAATTGTTCTCTGTTATACAGGTTGGTGCCTGTGTGACTGGAAGTTGGTGCTGGAACACTTAGGGAGTTGTTGCTTCCTTCTAGTGGGTGCTAGAGAAACCAGAGAGTCGATGCTCTCAAACAAGTTGGAGCTTGTAAAACAGAGGTAGTAGCCTCACATTGAGTTGGTGCTCAATTATAGATGATGTACATAACTTAAAAGACTGCCTATCATTTCGAAGAAGAAGAGGTTTTCTCCCTTTATGGGTTTCCTCGTGAAAATCTGTCTATGTGTATATTTTATGTGTGAGTGATGCTCATTATTTATGTTGTCGATATGTAGTATAATATTGATGGTCACTTGGAGAAAGATTAAAAATGGTTTAATTGAATTAAAATTGTTTAAGCACATTAACAATTGATTCACCCCCCTCTCAGTTGTCTTAGTAATTTCAATAGGCATATTTTGTGGCCAGCAAAATAGAGTCTTCAAAAATGTATCTTCAGTTTTTGAGATTGAAATTATGTTACTTTGAACATTGAAAAAAGACTCCCACAAAACAAAATCAGTAACATCAAAGTACTCATATGTATCTTTATTGGATTTCTTTTTATTTCTTCCAAGCATTCAAAATAATCTACATTTCTATTACGCCTTTGTGCATTATGGATTTCAACAACTGATTGTAATAAAAATAACTTTGATGCAAATATTGGATGAGTCATAATGAACTTCAAAAATGATAAACCCGAGGAAGGCCCCCATTCTTTAGTAGTTAAATACTTCTTTCCCCATATAAGTGTTTTTCCATCAACTTTTTTTTAAACAAAATTGATGTTGGAAGCTAATGTCATTAAGTTGCTCAATACATTTTTATTCAGTGTGTGATCCCTAAATAAATCTTCACATGTCAGTCGTTTCTTCTAATATGTGAAAAACAAGCTCTGGAATGTATATTTCTTAATACATTTAATTAATGATGGTAGGCTTCCAACATTTTTCCTCTTCAATGTTATTGAAAAAAGACTGAACATTTGATTAATATGATCATGAGTGTGTTCGACAAGAAGGAAACCAAATTTTACCTTTTGAAAGATTCCCAGTTGAACAAGCATGCTTAGATATCCAAACACAATTTGATTTTTGTTTTCACGACTAGTGTTGTCTAACTGTAGATATAGAACTTGAGGAAGATTTCAGACTAGTGAGTGAGCACATGATGAATTATGGTGATGGTCAGATTTGCATCATTATGAATATTTGGAGCTATGAAGTAAACCCTTGGAAACATTTTTCCATTAAAAACCATACAACCAACCAAGTGAAACCGAATGAAATTCTCTTCTTGTAAATTTTTTTGTGTACTGACAAAAAGTGGTAGAAGTGTTTTTTTTCTGGTCCATGCCATGGATTATCATACCTATATATTTGTTTGGAGCATCATAACACTTCTTTTGATGTCTGTACAAAATTTTCCTTTCACTTGATCGTTGATTATGACGTTCTTGAAGTTTTTTGACTACGAAATCTGCACATGACAACAAATTAAAATATTGATAATATGTTTTCATAGTTGATAACTATCCAATTAAAAAATAAAAATATGTAAATATATACCCCTTTCCACCCCTTCTGATTTATCTTTTTTTGATTTAAGAGTAGCACATATACTGCAAATCCCCATCCTTGACTTTTTAAGAATACGTACATTATTGAATTGTTTCTTCCATATTCTTGTAAAATATGCATATGTAATAAAATTACCATTTCCTTCAACACCTTCAACATATTCTTTGTATAAGTTGTAGATTTCTCTCCTTGAGAAATTATCTGGAATACATATTGTGTCTCTATCTGGCATACACTCTTCACATTTGAAAAAGAAGACACACATTCGGGACAATGTAGTGTTTGTTAATGGCCTACTCTCTCATCCATGATGTACCTTTGGATAAAATGAGGGATCTTTTTCCAATCTTGTTTGGATTCTTGATAGACAAAGATTACCAATTGAGTGATTTTTTTTAAATCCTTTTTGCAAAGTAAAAGATTTCCAATGCAATAATCATATCATGTCTTAGTGGATATCATGCACCCCACTAAATATGAATTTTGCATGCATGCTCTTATTCATTGGCAAAATATGCCTTCCTTTTATTCAAGACATACATGTAGTTCATACTTTTCAAACAATTCTTTTGACAATATTAACTTGAAATCAAATCACTTATGGAAATTGATTTAGTGAGAAATTATTTCCTAGACCTTGTATAACTAGAATGCTTTGGATTAATATAAAAAGGTCTTTTCCTGGTCCTAGACACAACGTTTCTTTGCAATGTCTCTACTATTTCATCATCCTCACTAGAAGGATTTTTCTCATCACTAGTAGGAATATCATACAAAACAGTGTGAGGAGATCGAACAAGAGAATGTTGATCACTTTGATTTGTTGAACCTAAATGATTGAGAACACAATCTTCATTCCTAGGTCCATCATCATCTTCATTAATAATCTAATTGATAAGAGGAATATCAAACTCACTAGAAAAATGATTACCATCCTCACCAATGTCATTGGATCTTCCATGAAAATATTCACTTGAAGGAAAATCAACATCACCCTTAAGACTATCAATGCCATTGAAATTTCTCTAACAAGAATATCTTCATCATCAACAACACCATCATCAGTGCCTCTAAACTCTTCACTTGGAGGAAAAACATCATCATCACCATTGGTGCCTTTAAATTTCCCACCTGGAAAAAATTGTCCACCATCGACATAATCATCTTCACTAATTTTAAAATCCCCACTCGAGGAACATTATTGATCATCCTCATTACTGCCTTGAAAATCCTCACTTGGAGGAAAATTTTCATCATCATCATCAATACCTTGAAAATCCTCACCTGGAGGAAAATCATCATCATCAACATTGTTGCCTTTAAATTCCCCACTCGAGAAAGAGTGTCCACCATTGGCATAATCATCTTCA
Source organism: Picea engelmannii (assembly GCA_009831015.1). Classification (NCBI taxonomy): domain Eukaryota; kingdom Viridiplantae; phylum Streptophyta; class Pinopsida; order Pinales; family Pinaceae; genus Picea; species Picea engelmannii. The sequence continues at coordinate 318,205 of ML791398.1, forward strand.
CTACTTTTGAAATCCCCACTTGAGGGAAATTATTCACCATCCTCATTAGTGCCTTGAAAATCCTCACTTGGAGGAAAATCTACATCATCCTCATCAATATCTTGAAAATCTTCACTTGGAGGAAACTCATCATCATCAACATTTCTACCTTTAAATTCTTCACTCAAGAGAAAGTGGCCACCATTGACATAATCGTATTCACTACTTTTAAAATCCCCACTTGAGGGAATATCTTGATCATCCTCATCAGTGACTTGAAAATCACCACTTTGAGGAAAATCTTCATCATCCTCATCAATACCTTGAAAATCATCACTTGGAGGAAACTCATCACCATCAACATTGTTGCCTTTAAATTCCCCATTCGGGAAATAGTGTCCACCATTGGAATAATCATCTTCACTACTTTTAAAATCCCCACTTCAGGGAAATTTTTCATCATTCTCATTAGTGCCTTGAAATCCTCACTTGGAGGAAAATTTTCAGCATCCTCATTAGTGCCTTGAAAATCCTCACCTAGAGGAAAATTTTCATTCCAATCATTTAAACTATAATCAAAGTCTTCACTTGGACCTAGATTTTGAGTATTTTTAATATTGTTAAACTTTTGAACGGATTGATCGCCATCATATTCCTCCTCTTTATCATTGGTTCCTTCAAAGTCCTCTAATTTAGGACTTTCCTGATGAACATGTTGAATATCATTGCTTGCACTATGATCAAACTTCTGACTAGGTGAAAAATATGAGTCCTTATTTACATTACAAGTATTCCCATCGCATTTGCTAGCCCCAAAAGAAGAGGTATGTGAACAATATGTTGATGTCTCAGAAATAAAATAGTCTTTATCTGATGAAGCCATCACCTCTCACTAAGAACATAGAATGATACAAATGCTCAGCCTCCCAATGACAATCTTATAACTTGTAGAATGAAAATTTCCCTCCAAACACCCCCACCAAAAAAAAAAAAAAATTCCCTCCAAAATCCTCCCTTCCCCCCAATTTTTTTCCCTCTAACATTTTCCCTTCAAAATTAACCAAAAATTTTACTCTATTAATTCGTTATTTATTAGTTAATTAAAATATTTCTCATGTTTTTTAATTTATACCACATTCATTAAACTTAGTGATAATTCATATAATCTTAGGTATATATATACACACTCTTCTTCTTTTTTATTTATTCCATATTCATTAAACTTAACACTAATGCACATAATCTTTGTTATATATACAAACTCTTATTTTCTCTTTTTACATTGCGTTAAATATTGGGCAACATGAATAAATAGTTTGGATCAATCTACAAGGGAGAAACATAAATGAGATATTGGAGGAGAATCTAAGATCAACTTTGTATTATATGATATTTTTTGATGCAAAAATCATTGGAAACACTAAAATATATAATATTTTTTTTCTAAAGAAATCACAATTTAAAAAATATTTTTAGACCTTTTTGGAAGAAAATTTAACAAAATTTGTAGGACTTTAAGAAGAAAAAATGAAAAAAAAACAAATTTTAGTGTATTTTTTATAATTGTTTTTCAATAATTTTTTTATAGTTTTGGCCCATGGGGGTTAGTGAGGGGCGATGCTCCTCAATGCGGGACCAAGTCTAGGCCTACGAGGGTGCTAGAGTTAATGTCGACCATCGCCCCCAGCCCCCTGTAGGCCAAGTCTCAGTCTCGTGGGGGCCAAGACTTGGACATGATCGAGACTTGGCCTACAGGGGGCTAGGGTGATGTCGGGCATTTCCCCAGCCCCCGTAGGCCAAGTCCCCAAGTCCCGACATCGCCTCTAGTACCTCACAGGTTAAGTAATTATTTTTTTTAAGTTCAAATCTTATAGTCTATGATTTTATTCTTTTTTATTATAACATAAACATTTTTCCATCATTATTATAAAGACATAATTTATTTTTTTAATTTTTCATATAGGAAAAATGATAGGAAATAAAATATCTGTGAATGTGTCTAGATCGAGACCTGTAATAATGACATCCAGAATTGCAACTCGGGTCTCCATGAATGCTAGGAAACAAATTGATAACACATTTGTTCAAGGTCCAACACCTAAGCTCTTAAGAGCAATGAAGAATGTTAGAGGTGAAAGTAGAATGAAACATTCTTGGTTTGTTAAAGAAAAACACAACAACAATGGAGAACATCTATATTTGTATTGTGACGAGTTTGAACATGTGAAAGTAAATTATCAGGCAACTGGCTTGTTACGAGATATATGTTTGTTGTCAGACATAATTATTATTTATGCATTCATGAAACAAGCCAAGACTTGTATCAATATTAGATATTGTTTCAAATTGAACAATTATAACATGGATGAATGCTTTACAGAACTATGTGCTTCTATCGTTGAAGACATTGAGAGAGACAATGTAAGTTTGTTTATTTTTATTTTTGTATCATGTATTATTATAAGTACCATGATAAATTTTTAATTTTATTTAACACAAAAATGTTATATTTTATTTTTACAGGATTTTTCCATGCAACTTTCACATATGTTAGTGGGGATTTACTCTACAAAGAAAAATATCATGTAAGTCATCGATGCCTTTCATATCGATAAGGCACAAGAAGGAAGGAAAAAGAAACAAAGAGTAACAGAGGTTGAAGCAAGAGTATACATATAAGAATGGGAAAGAAGAAAGAAAAGTCCTCATTCTAGAAATCCTAGAAAGGTTACATTTGAAGATGATGAAACTCCAAACGAAGATTTTTTTGAGATTAGTCCCAATTAGGTTATCACTCCTTCTTGCAAGAAGAATAAACAAGATAAACACAAAAGAGTGATGCCTAAGGATGATTTCATTCCTATTGATTATGAAGAGACAATTGATTTAGATGAAACCCATTTAAATCATAAGAGGAGGAAATCAAATGCTGTTGATTATGAAGAAGTCATGGTTAGCTCTGAATACCATAATGAAAGTCCTAAAGGTAGTAGAGAAATAATAACACCAGGTGCTGATCTAGAGGATGGTATTATGAAAACAACACAAAATTCCATTGGAAATCGATTGAGGATGACCAACTTAGTTGATGATGGCCATACATTTCAGTTGAATGTGAAGCAACTTTATAAACCCACATAAGGGAAAGAAAAATATAAAATTAGAAAATTGCATCACTTACATATTCAGAATTTGAAAGTATTGATTAGGTACAATTCATATGCACATGTGGTTGACTACCTAGTTCTTGTTGTCCTAATGGAATTTCCTAGCAGGGATGAATTTTATAGATCAAATTGTTTCAACTATAAATATAACGTGATTGGAAGAAATAATTTTATAGAGGCTATAATAGAATTGATGCAAGAGTATCCCAATAACCCTATTTTTGAGACAGTCAAATCTATAATTTATGTTTGTTTAACAGATGCATAAACAAAGTTATTGGCATGGGATCATAACACAAATAATGAGTAGAGGATGTCCATGACTTTCATTCTAAGGGTCAGATTTATCCATAATGAGTTTTATGAAATATGTGGTGGGGAGAGATCAAATGTTGATGCAAAGTTTCAGAAGCAATGTTGTATGGAAATATGCTTCCTAATTGATGATGAAATGCAAAAGAAAAAATTCGCAAAGGAAGTGATGCATTCATAGTTGTGGATAGTTAATTTCAATTGGGATTTAGAATTGGACATGTATGGGATTTGGTATATGAGATCTTTAGCCTATGGGAAAATATTGGTAAAAAATCAGAGGGTTAAGAAGACTAAACCTCTAATATGTAGTGCAAGTAAGACAAGTCCCGAAATCAAGAATCTACCAAAAGATATGACTATAACACCTTGGATAATGATACAAGGAGTGAAGGATGAGACGCTTATCATAGTTATATTATCACGTGTAAATTTGGGTGAATTATCAATGGAAGAAATATGTGATGAATTTAAAATGTAAGTTTGTTGAATTATTTCTTATTTATGTTAGGATTAGAAATTAATTTTTTCACTTTAATATATCAATGTTCTAAGTATTTTATTACATATATCATTATAAAATTTTTTATTTATTTTATTTAGTCACAAGGTGTATATGAGAATACAAGAGGAAATGGTTAAGATGTTGAATTAAGAGAGTTGGGATGATGTTAAACTCAACTATCTAGATTCAAGCTCTACAACAACATTGAAACAAATTTTTGTTGCATTCAAAAAGGTATGTTGATTTATTACATTCATATTATTCGTTTGTCAGTTAGTTTATTTCCATTTTATTAGTTATAGATATATAACTACATGTTTGTTTGTTTCATTAAAGATGCCAAAGAAGAATGCAGATGGAGTACCTGAAACCTTCAAAATTTTTATTTTAAAAACCAAATTTGAAAGAGAAAGAAGGAGAAGTGCTCAAAATGTTGAACTTGATGAGACCCTTGATCACTACATTTGGAATGAGCTCAACATTGTTCAATATAAAGTGATATTAGGTGATTGTGAAAAAATTGCAAATATTGTTCCTAAAAAGGAATACTCCCTTGTTATTGTGGATATCCCTCATGGTTATAATATCCAAAACATTGGATATGATAGTGAGTTTTATACTTACCAAGCTTTCAATAAATTGGTTATGGGATTTGATGACCTTCTAGCCTTGTATTCCCATAGGTGTAGAATTCTTCGATTTAATTCTGCTTCAGTTCTGAAGTAGAATTGTTCTCCAATCTTTGCGCGGGCCCAATCTCCTTAATAGAGTTTTTCTAAACTTCATTCTCCCTATTCCGTGGGATTAAATTTATTCTCCCTATTCTTCAACTCATCGTCGCTCATTCCTTATCCATGCGACCAATACTCATGACCACAGACTTGACTCGTCGGGACTTAATTTGCGTTTTAACCCTCACTGTTGATCATTATTGTAAGGACGATCCTGATCTCATCTCATAATGCTGTAGTCAGAATTAACAAATACGACCCCACGAAATGGCTTCGAAAGGTCCGTCTCGATGAATGGTGGATCTTACTCGTGGTCGCGTCTCGATGGACGACATGGATCAACGTCCATTTTTTTTGTTCAGAGTTCCTTTGTCAGTCTCCTTCCATCTGGGACCTTTCGAAACTATCGTTCCGACAATCCTTCCCCTCTCAGACTCCGAACAACGAAGCCACCTCCATCGTTGATCTACTCTGGGTCTATCAATCATAGGTCACCCTCTTGACTTCACAACACCATGCCTTCACCAAAGGGTATACATGTGGATGTCACGTGTCAACCTCTCACCCGATGACTCAAATGCTAAGTGTCACCCATTCATTCCTCCACTTCACTACCAAGTGTACACTTCACATTTGTTTATGTCACGTCCTGGTCTTCGTCAATTATCACATGTCTCTTTTGTGTTCCTTGATCTATTCCATTTCGAATAGACCTTAATCGTTCATCACTATCATTCTATCGGGGTTCCTCCAACTATTGGATTCTAATGACTCTTCTCCGACAACCAATAAAATGTTGCCACGTGTCTCTCTTTCAATGCCAATTCATAGTTTCTCTGAAATGGATATGAACTATCGATCAAGGTATTCCCTCATCAATCTGAACCATCAATTTAACTTCGCGTTCCACCCCTTTGGTATCTGGATGATCCTCCGAACTCTGCCATGTAGACTCTTGAGGGTCGTTGATCTCCTCACTCTGAGATACAATTATAGTCGTTGATCTTTATCTGTCTCTGCTTGATCAACATAGTCCATCGCTCTTTCCTTGTTGGGATGTTCCTATTTCCCCTATCTTTTGAACATCAAACAAGGGTATTTAAGAGGAATATTCCCCTTGATACTCTTGTTTCGGTGTGCTGGAACAAGCTTTGAAAGCTGGACTCTGAAACACTTATCTCGAAGGATTTCCTCTATCGATTCGACCCGAAATATGGATCACTTTTGACTGTTGATCTAGATCTGATAACTAATCTCAACCGTCCTTATTCAACATCTTTAATGGGATATCTGAGTAAATAATTGACGATCACGATCTATTTCTTTTCTTGATCAGACGGTATTTGTTTCTCTACAATTACAAAAGGAGTTTTCACTGTTTTTCCTCAGCTGCGCACATAGTTGGATTCAAACTCTGCTCCTTTCCTACTTCAAAGGATCCTGCCACGAACTCAACTGATTTTTCACCCCCTTTGGGACATCGATCCCTTTGGTGATCGATGATCATTTACACTCCATTCACACTAGATCCAAAGCCAACACAAACGTTTTAAGAGGGGATTCTTCACTATTCATATATTAACACCTACACACTCACTCTTGCAGAGAATGAACACACACACAATAATACACAGAGGTTCAATACACCAATTCCCAAACAACACTCGAAACATAGTGATTCTTTTTCCATTTGTACACATTGTACATACAAAATACAATAGGCCTCTTTCCTTTATTGGCCTTCCTCACTCTCTGGCCTAATTTTCTATTCAATTGGCTCAAAAGATTAAAAATTAAAATTAAAATTAAAAGATTAAAATTTAATTACAAAGGTTCTGAAACCATAATTGGTTGAGATCTTAACAACCATTCCTAAATTAACCTCTAGGATACTTCGATCCACAAAATCCTCACAACAACCCCTAGGATCTCTCTAGATCCTAAAAATCCTCATGAGACCTAAATCTCAACCAAATATTTCAAGAACAAACCAATTACATATTCAAATTATACAAGCTTTCTAGAATTCCTTCAAACATAGGAATTTTCACAATTAATCAATTAAAATAAAATAATTTCAAGACCCCTAAGTCTAACCAAACGTGCTTGGTTTTGGAGGTGGGATGCTCCTGCATCAAACTCCCAAGGAACAAAAATTGTTCATGATCTCCTGATCATGAATTCCACTAGCTGAGGTCTTCCTGGATCCCAAACTTTATGCTGATGTTGTGCATCCAACCCTGCATGTTGTTGTTCAACCTATGTTGTCTTCAATTCTCCATGCTTCTAAATTATATGTTTTTGTTGCCCACTTGCTTTGCTAATGCAAAGCCTCACAATCAATTGTACTTTTTTGTTGACTATCCTTCTTACCTTAGTAGGCCTCCTCTTAGGTACTTTCGTCATCATCATCCATATCTTATCAATCTCCATGTTTAGTTTATCCTTTGACTGGTACATGCTACTGCAAACTTGCTGAAAATGATTGTTTCTATTGACTGACCATTGCATATCCTTCACTTGTATAACAGTTACATGATTCTTATTCAGCTCCAACTTTGCATGCTGAATCTACACATTTTGATCTTCTATCTTCTTCTCCAATATTTCCAATTCATCATATAAATTAGCAAAATTAACTGGAACTGTATTGGTAAATTCCATGCAACAATCATCACATGTATCCATTGCCATCCAATCTTCTAAGAGTTCCATTTATTCCTCAAATTTATATCCTCTGTAAGTATTCCTCCATGAGGCAATTCTCCATCTCGTGTACCTGCATAACCTTCATGAGAAGATGTTGCTTATCTTTTTTTGGAACATAATTTAAATTATGTCCTCCTTCAACTTCCTCTATCTTTATGACAACTTCAAATGACTGTCCACTATCATCCCCTGCAAAACCTACAATCATACAAAATTTTTCATATTTAAAAGCATAAGGCTCTCTAGCCTCATTTGATATTTCTATCAACACATCCTTATGATGATCTTCACCATCATCTTCTTCAAGGAATGATCCTTGCTCTGGTTCACAAAAGTGAACTCTTTCCTCTATTCATGGCCTTTGTCTAAACTCAACTCCTTTGAGTTTCTCCTCCTTCATACAAACACTCAACTTGTGCTTCAAGGTCCTCAAGCTCTTCCCCAACTTCCTGGCAAACAATTTCATCACAAGCCACTTAACTCTCTTCTTTACATTCCATCCTTGTCTCTGGTTTTCCTCAATCTTATTTTGTAGTAGTTGTCCAATGTAACTAAGTTGTAGTCTTAACTTAGCCAATCCTCTGTCAAGTTCCTCTTGACTCGTCCTTTTTATGCCATTTTCTTTGAAATATTCATTTCCTCTGCTGTGGCTTCTTCTAGAACATTCATAATGACCATCAATAGTAATTTTCACCTCTACCTTTGTGAACATCTCCTTATTCACATGTGAGCTACATCAAGCCTCTGTAGAAAATCTCCTCATCTGCTACCTAATACCAACTCAAGCTTCCTCTTGAGATGGTCCTCTTGGTATCACTGGTTCTCTCCACTGGAACCCTCTGAACACTCCTATGCTCTTCTTTGGCTTATGCACTTTGGCTCTATTTCTCTAGAGAAATCCTCTTGTCCTCTCCACTTACTTCCAATATCCAGCTGGAAGTAATTACAACACATGCTGCTGTAAGGTTCTGCCACAACTTCTTCACTTGAGAGATCTGCTTGCCCTCTGTCACAACTTTACTAGTTGTAAGGGTTGTCAATACTTACCCTTATTCTTCTGTTAATACTTGCAATCACAATCCTTATAACAAGAGTTAATCTTTTCTTCCACATTCATTGCACTTGAACGAGAAACTCCTTGTCCAATGCTTCTACAATCTTCTCATGTACTCCTCTATACATTTTCTCTCTGAATCAAATCATATTCTTTGTAGGATGCAATCTTCTAATGCATATTTCCACTTTAATTTACAGAAAAAAATGGTGCTCTGATATAAAAAATGATGACCTCCCATCCTTGTATTCCCACGGGTGTAGAATTCTTCGATTTAATTCTGCTTTAGTTCTGAAGAAGAACTGCCCTTCAATCTTCACGTGGGTCTAATCTCCTTAATAGAGTTCTATTGCTCTATTATTTAGACCAGTATTTTCATGCTCAAAACTGTATGTTTTTCTTCATAAGACATCCTGCTCAGATCCGTAGGCTAAAATTCATTCTCTCCATTCTTCAACCCGTCGATGCTCATTCCTTATCCATGCAACCAATACTCATGACCACGGACCTGAATCGTCAGGACTTAATTCACCTTTCAATCCTCACCATTCATCATCACTGTAAGGATGATCATGATCTCGTCTTAGAATGTTGTAGTAAGAATTAACAAATATGACCCTACAAACTAGCTCCGAAAGGCCTGTCCCGATGGACAGTGGATCTTACTCCTAGTCACGTCCCGATGGACGACATGGATCAACATCCAATTTTTTTTGTTCGGAGTTCCTTTTTCAAACTCCTTCCAGCTGTGACCTTCTGAAACTATTGTTCCGACAATCCTTCCCCTCTTGGACTCCAAACAACAAATCCATCTCCACCGTTGATCTACTCTAGATCTATCGGTCATGGGTCACCCTCTTGAATTCACTGTGCCATGCCTTCACCAAAGGGTCTACACGTGGATTCTGCGTATCAACCTCTCACCTAAGGACTCAACTGCCAAGTGTCACTCATTCATTCATCCACTTCACTACCACGTGTTCACTTCTCATTTGTTGACGCCACGTCCTAGTCTTTGTCAGCTGCCACGTGTCCCTTCCGCATCAGTTGATCTATTCCATTCCTAATAGACCTCACTCTTTCATCGTTGTCCTTCTATCGAAGTTCCTCCAACTATTGGATTCTGATGACTCTTCTTCGATGACCAATAAAATGACGCCACGCTTCTCTCTTTCAATGCCAATCTAGATTTTCTCCTAAAGGGATCTGAGCCGTCGATCCGGGTCTTCCCTCATGAATCAGAAACATCGATTTAACTTCACATTCCACCCCTTTGGTCTTTGGATGATCCTCCAAACTGTGCCATGTAGAATCTTGAGGGCCGTTGATCTCCTCACTCCAAGATACAATTACAACTGTTGATCTTTATCTTTCTCTGCTCGATCTACACTATCCATCACTCTTTCCTCCCCGAGATGTTCCTATTTCCCCTATTTCCAGAACATCAAACAAGGGTATCGAAGATGAATATTCCTCTTGATACTCTTTCTTTAGAGTGATGGAACAAGATTTGAAATATGGACTTTCAAACACTTATCTCGAAGGATTTCCACTATCGATTTGGCCCAAAATCTGGATCACTTTTGACCATTGATATATATCCGAGAACTAATCTCAACCGTCTGTTTTCAACACCTTGAACGTGAGATCTGGGTAAATAATTGACAATCATGATTTGTTTTACTTTTTGATTGGACGATAGTTGTTTCTCTACATTTTCAAAGGGATTTTTCACTATTTTTCTTCGATTGCGCACATAGTTGGATTCAAACTTTGCTCATTTCCAACTTCAAATGATCCTGCCATGAACTCAATTGGTTTGTCATCCCCTTTGGGACATTGATTCCTTCAGTGATCGATGATCATTTATAATCGATTCATGCTCGATCCAAAGACTTCACATATGTTTTAAGAGGGGATTCTTCACTGTTAAGATATTAACACCTGCACACTCACTCTTGCAAAGAATGAACACACACACAATAGCACACAAAGGTTTGATACACCAATTTCCAAACAACACTCGAAACATAGTGATTCTTTTTTCATTGTACACACTGTACATACAAAATACAATATGCCTCTTTCCTCTAATGGCCTTCCTCACTCTCTATCCTGATTTTCCATTCAATTGGCCACACCCTCATGCTCAGAAGCTTACAATTTAATTACAAAGGTTCTAAAACAATAATTGGTTCATATCTTTACAACCCTTTCTAAATTAACCACTAGGATACTTAGATCCACAAAATCCTCACAACAACCCCTAGGATCTCTCTAGCTCCTCAAAATCATCATGAGACCTAAATCTCAACCAAATATTTCGAGAACAAACCAATTACACATTCAAATTATACAAGCTTTCTAGAATTCCTTCAAACATAGGAATTTTCACAATTAATTAATTAAATTCAAATAATTTCAAGACCCCCAGGTCTAACCAAATGTACTTGGTTTTGGAGGAAGGATACTCCTGCATTAGACTCCCAGGGAACAAAAATTGTTCATAATCTCCTGATCATGAATTCCATTAGCTGAGGTCTTCCTAGATCCCAAACTTTATGTTGTTGTTGTGCATCCAAACTTGCATGTTGTTTTTCAACTTATGTTGTCTTCATTTCTCCGGGTTTCCAAATTTTATGTTGTGGTTGTCCACTTGCTTTGTCGATGCAAAGCCTCACAACCAACTGTACTTTGTTTTTGGTTGTCCTTCTTAACTTAGTATGCCTCCTCTTAGGTGCTTTCATTATCAACATCCATATATCATCAATCTCCATGTTCAGTCTATCCTTTGATTGGTACAAGCTGCTGCAAAATTGCTTAAAATTGTTGTTGTTGCATATCCTCCTCTTCTATAAGAGTTACAAGACTCTTATTCAGCTCTTACTTTGCATGCTAAATCTACACCTTTTGATCTTCTATCTTCTTTTCCAAGATTTCCAATTCATCATATAAATTAGCAAAATTAACTGGAACTGCATTGGTAAATTCCATGTAACATTCATCCCCTGTGTGCATTGCCAATCAATCTTCTAAGAGTTCCATTTCTTCCTCAGAGTTTATATCCTCTATAAGTATGCCTTCATGAGTCATTTCTCCATCTCTTGTACCTGTATAACCTTCATGAGATGATGCTGCTTCATTTCCCTTAGAACAAAAATTAAATTGTGTCCTCCTTCAACTTCCTCTAGCTTTCTGACAACTTCAAATGATTGTTCACTATCATCCTCTGCAAAGCCTGCAATCATACACAATTTGTAGAACTTGCAGATATCAAAGACCCAATGGAAGAGCAAAATGACACAATGGAAGCATAGAATGATGTCCAAGAAGATGATGATGTGTCTCTTGAGAATGATGAATTTGGGATATATGATATTGTTGATTAGTTTTAAGATGCCCTTGAAAACGATGCTCACTTTTGTAAATTTTGATGAGCTATAACTGTAATGTTTTGACTTTCAGATTTTAAAATAAGAATGAATATGTATCTATTGTTGTTTTATGATGCATTTTTTATTATTATTTTCCTTTTACTTTTATTTGTATGTGAATCAATATACGAGGGAAAATGACATTAAATGTTGTCAATTTTTTACTTCAAATGTATAAAAATATGGAAAAAATGTTTATTTTTATTTTTATTTTTTTCACTTTTTTTGTTCAATTGTGTCCATAAAAATGCTTTATTTGACATGTTATTTTAAATGGATAGCTTCCAAAATGTTTAGGTTTTTTTATTATATATCGATTTAAAATGTGTATTTTTTGGCCAAATATAAAAAATAGTGTTATTTAACTACAATTATTTCCTATGTATTGAAGTAAAGATAAAAAAAAATGTGTTAAAAATAATCTTTTACACTATATTTAAAAAGTATGGCACCATAAATTAATTAAGGAGGCATAATTGTATGAAAAATATTAATTAAAAAAAAGTTGATGGTATACAACATTTTTAACATTGAAAAAAACATGGAAAAATGATTAAAAACACCATTGAAAAAAAAAAAGCAATTTAGAAAAATT
>ML791398.1:330740-345274 GCA_009831015.1 Picea engelmannii
GGGGGAGATACCAGTAGCACAACTTTTCAAAAAGAGGTATAAAATGTGACCCCTAAAAAACGAGAGCTCTGTAGAGTTCTCATTAAGTTGGTAACTTCGTTTTGCCTGGAAGTTGTCCTTTCAACGCAACCTACCAAAGGTCATGCTGCCCTTATCTTATAATTCTGGACCGCTTCTGCAAAACTGTGTCCTCTGCCTGAGCATCCAGTGCTAAATCCTATATGGAAGGTAGGACTTTCTCCTCCTCCTAATCCAACATGGAGGGCTCATAGAGTTTGAGATTATCCACATTCACTATTGAGTAAATGCTCATGTATGGGGGTAGACTAAGTCTGTAGGCATTATCTCCCATCTTTTCCAATAACTCAAAAGGGCCATACCACATAGCCTTGATCTTCTTACCGGGACCCTGTAGTCTTTCCTTATTCAATTGTAACCATACTATGTCTCCCACTCTAAATGTTCTCTCTATTTTGTGCCGGTCATGTCTAGCCTTGTATTTTTCCTACGAATTCTTCAACATCTCATGTACTTGGAAATAGATCTTTCTGATCTTCTTAACACAATTTTATGCTTTTAATGCATCTCATGTGAGGTCCTCCCTCACTCCTCCTTGATGTCCATATACAACATCTAAGGGTGAAGGTGAAAAATATCCAAAGCAAGTTTCAAAAGGTGACTTACCAATAGAAGTGTGGACTGCTTTGTTATAAGAGTGTTGTATAAGCGTTCTTCAACCAATTTTCAATATATTCTCTCATTGGTGCCATGATTATTTCTTGTCTCACTTTAATATAAAATAATAAATTTTCAATATATTTAAAATACATCGAGAGTTGATGGAGGGTATCCTCAATATCATCGTTTTTTTTTTCACATAACGGACCAACCAACTCTCTACGTCTATCTCTGAATATTTGGTTAGGTTGTTGAACTTTTCTGCTGATGCAATATTTAACAAGTACAAATTTTCTTCCATCTATTTCTTTGACAAGAGTATTGAATTCATAATTAAGTGTGGGTCCTCCACATCTTCAATTCACATGACTAGTTCTAATTCAATCAACTTTAAATATAATTCATCCCTTTTTACACTTATGACATCACACTCAACTAACATCACTTTAAACTTTTGATTCTCTTGAGCCAACATGCCTTTAATTGTTTTAAATGGATTGTCGAAGGCAAATCCTCTTCTTTTCTTCAGAATTTACTAAGACCTGAAACTGTTTCACTAAAAGTAGAAATAGCCCCTTTGTAAAATTCTTCATCATTTTCAAGATCTGCTTGAAAATACTTCCTGAAATGTGTCATTCTTGAGCCTAAGGAGACAAAGCTCGTTGCTAACTCCCAGGTTTCAATAATCAAGGACATTCTCTTTTGGATGTTTTCATCGACATATCTCCTGATAGCAACAAGAAAATTTGATGTTCCTTTTAATATTGAGCTTGATTCATGTCTTCCTTCAAGAGTTCTCAAGGGTTGTATGGTGGAAATAAGACTAGAAAACAATGGTGGGGGCATTAAGGCATTTTCCAATTCTCTAACTCTATCTTTTAGAATTGCATTTTCACTTTATATATCTCCAATTGACATTTTTAAAGCTTCTCCTATGGCCTCATGGAATTCTATGACCTTGGAGGGTGGAACCCCTTTAAAGTCAAATCTTGAGTTCCATTTTTCTTGAATCTTCTTAGTTTTTGCATTGACTTTTTAAATAACTAACTTTCTTGATTTTTTATTGAATGTGGAATGATGTAGGGTAAGAGACTCCTCTTCAGATATGATTGGCTCTTGAGTAGCCAATTCTTTTGCAATTGTTCTGCTTTCTTGTAGCCTTTGTTCTTCACCTGTAATTCTATTTCTTCGATATTTACATTGAGTTTCGTGTCTTCCGGGATAATTTCATCTCCATGTATGTCTTCACTTTCTCATTATTTATGTGTACCTCTCTTACTCTTACTAGCAATTGGGAGTTTGTGTAGCTTCTCAAGGTTTCCCTTAGAAGGGTTTTGTTCTCCTCCGTCATCAGAGTTATCAAATTGAAGAATTTCTTTGTTCTTGAGGTAAATTTTGGGGTTTTCCTTTGGGTAGGCTCTTTTTTTGAGAAACATTTGGGGATCACGAGCTTCTCTCATAATTCACAAATCCTCCTTGTTGTCTGTGCTGATTAGTTTTACTGATGATTGTCTCAATATCTTCTTGCAATTTCCCCTCTGGTAACCCTTGAGGATTTTGACTGTCACCTTCTTCTTCTCCAAATAAGAATGTTTTAGCAAATGAAACAGTATATCCTACCGATATCATGTGGGTCATGAATAACTGATTAGGGTTTAAACCCTATATTTCATTTGCTTTCTTGAGATTGAATAAATCAAATTGAGCTAAGATTTCATCAAGGTGGGCAATGCTTTTTACAACTATTTCCCCAATTTTACATGGAAATTGGATGAAACATTTTTTCCTTTTCTCGTTAAATAAGTGAGCCCAAATTTTACATTGTTTACATATCTCAACTATAAATATTTTATCAGAAATAAAAAAGGGTAGATATGAAGGTTTTTGATGCGAACAATAGAGTATGATAACACTAACATTTTCCATGGCTTCAAAACTTCCTTTCTTGTCTAAGAAAGATGCAACTTCTTGGGATAATCTTGATGTACTGTGTCCATGAATTAACATCTTGAAAGATGAGATAAAATTGTTGTTCACTTCATAGAAGTGATATGCAGATTTGTGTTTCAAAAGTGCATGGTACCACATTCGTACAAGGTCAAGTTTACAGTTAACCTTTTCGGCCAAGGGTAGGCCATTGAAAACATGATAGTAGGTCACGACGAAAACCAAATATGGGGACATATAAAACCTTTTCTTATTTCGGAAATTTCTTAATTGAAAAGATAACTAACTTGAAATAATCATGGCCCAGTCAAAGATGGCATTTTGATGAATTTAGAAATGTAGTATGTATAGAGAAAGCTTAGGAATATTAGTTGTAGATTCATGTCCAGTAATTATGGAAAAAAAAACATGCCATTTGTCAGTGCAAGTTCTTAAGTGAACTTACTTGAATGTGTGAGAGGTCTTTTGGAAAAATTGTCGGGTTTTCAAGGTATTCCTGCTGAAGTTCAAATCTTCCTTTCTTCATCTTCAAGACGTCCTCAGCTTCAACGCTCTTGAAAATCATCGTCGGCTCAAGGAGCCTGAACATCCTTTTGAAAGTTGAGGGAGCTAAAGAGATGGGCGATTCTCCCTATAACTGAATAATTCTTCGTTCCTTGTCAAACTTATCTATACACCATGAAATTAATTCCTTGAAATCATAAACTTCTGGAACACATCTTGCTGCTGCAATTCCTGATGTCCAAATCCTGTTCAAATTCTTTTCAAGTGGCAATAATGTAGAATAGTACATGTAGGCCTGGGACCACTAAAATATTTTTTTTTTCTCGTCCCAAAAGATTGATAGTGTCTCCACATAACTACTCTTTTCTTTGAGCTTCCATTCTTAAGAAAGGTGGCAGACTTAATGAACAACTTTTCAAATTGTTATTATAGAAATATACATGTTTTATTTAACATGTTATGGGGCTCTTAACTCAAGTATTTTTAATGCTAATTAGTATTTAAATTTATGGGAAGCTGTCTCGAGAATCTCGTCATTAATAAAGGTATTAACACTTATACGAGTGGTAGTCATTTTCGGAAAGTATAATTTAATGAACATTGGGAAATGTGACATGACAGGATGTAAAGCATCGTGGAGTAGCATAAAATCGAGAGAACATACGAGCGTAGCAAGCGTGATATTGGAAGGATCAAGACTGCACGATGATGGAAAAACATGATGATAGAAGGATCAGGATAAGCAGAAGAGTGGACAAGAAGGATAACAAACAAATGAGATAGTGGACAAGTCGAGATAGTGCTCTACACTCGTGAACAAATATCCAAAAATTTCTAAGTGTAGGTGCATAATGAGGGTCGCGAAAATGAAGTGAGTATTAAGTGGGTTGCAAAATTTAGGCGTAGCAAGGTAATACGTTTGGAACCTGCGATGATATCAAAATTTTCTAAGTATGGGATATACAAAAGAATTATATGAGATTTATCACACTTGTGGGTCAACAAAGTTCTAGTCCTTTTGACTTGTTTTTAGGTTCTATTCCTTGTGATTGATGTTAGTGTTTACCTTTGGTAGTAGAATCGATGATTTTTCATCATTTATTCTTTAGAATTGAGTTTCATTGTGCCATTTGTACATTTTGAGGGATGTTGGACTTTGATCATTTGTATCTAGGTTATTTTAAGTCAGCATGTGTATTTGGTCGATTGTCTTTTGTGTCGTGATTCAACATTTGATTTATTCTCTTAAGGTTTGTGATACTTTGTTTGAAAATTGTCATCTCTTTTATGACTTAAAAGATAGTGTGGAATAACACTATAGCAAATTTTAAATTGGGTATTGATTTCATTTTTTCCCATTAACAGATTTATAATCAACAATGATAATGGTAGTGAAGACCTCCATATTTACAGTAACATATACATACATTGAACTCCTAACGTTTGCCGTATTTGTCCTCCCACTAATTGATGAACTGTCACTAACTCCTAGTTTGGTGGATGGCACGAGTTCCATGGACTTTGTTTCCTCCAATAGTGCATCTTTTATGGCCTTTGTTATCACATTCTTGTCCTGTATGTTCTTCTAAGAACCATATATTGATATATTATGCTTTTGTATATGTAGGCTAAAGGTGTTTCTTAAGCTCTATTGCTTTAAATAAGCTTTGTTACGTTATTCATTGCTTTGTTGCTTGTATGTTTACATTTTGTTTATAAAAATGGCCTTTAGTGGCTGGAAATTCTCTACTATACCTTGTATGAAGGTTTCTATTTATTCTCTAGTTGATTTTTCCATGCCTAATGAGGTATAGGTTATGCTTAAGGGAACATAATTCATCTAGATTTGAAGGTTTAATGGTTATGGGGATGCAAGTCTTGATTGTTTCCAACAACTTAGCCAAAGCTAAGGCCCGATTAATCTTTTGCATGTACTTATTATACATATATGTTTCCCCTACCTGCCTTTTTTGGGGTTGAATTGCAAGAACTAATTTCCTCTTCCAACTTTTTATAGTAGATGATTGTTTGTGTAATGGACTACTTCAGGAGCTTGAGGAAGAGGTCAAAATGCTTCATAATTTGTTGCATTCCAATATAGTGTTACAAGACCCTATTGCAAATTTTCCATTGCCATTTCTTTTGACACATACATAGAGTAAAAAATGATGGGTTGTGTCGCCCAATTCTAGTGTAGTTGGCTTCATACTTGAGTTTATTATTCGTGTACTTGCTTGAGGTATATATCCTCTCATACTGATGGCAATGTCCTTTCCATAGGCAATTTTTTGATGAGAATTGTGCAAACCTAATTATGTATAGGCAATGGAAATAATATTGGGTGTATTAAAAAAAATCAAGTAAATTAGTTACTAATCATAATTTGTAACAATGTTTAGAATTGTCCTTTATAATTTGCTAATCCCAATTGACAAATAGATTCATGTTTATATACAAGTCTTTATAATTTTGATTTTGAACATTTTGAACAACTAATAATATAATATTTTAAAAAAATTAACAATCCCTATTTATCAATCAAATTAATTAAATAATATTAAAAAAATTACTAATTATGATTTAGCGGATGTAAAAAATTATATATATATATTTTAACAAAAACATGTATTTTATATATTTATCAAAAAAGGCCATCATTACAAAAAGGAGATGACAATGGCTCTATCATCCGACTTATGTTGTGTTTACATTCATCCTTTCCAAAACCAGAAATGAACGATACCTTCATGCTGTAGACGCTACATACTTGCCATATAAAAATGGCTACGAAACTATGAAGAAAGACTTGATATTTACACTTCATAGAAACCTGGATTTAGAGTGTGAGGGGCTAGCTTCGTCTTGCTGTGGCACGCTATTTTCCTCTGCTTGGGCTGCATCTCCTTGATGTTGTGCTTGAGCTTCTCCTTCCCAGGCATGGTCCGAGAATCCGGGGGCAATTGGGACATGTTGATCATTGTTGGCCACCGAGTGAAAGGTGGAAGGGATCCAGGATTCATCGGTGCCAGCTGGACGTGGAGAGTGTTGAAGATTTCCAGGCCGCTGGTTGAGCTCTTCAATCTGTCTCATGTTGTGATTTAAGCCTCTCATGGCGATAGCTAATTCCTAATTGTGCCTGAATTCCATTCTTTGCATTTGTTGTTGTATCTCGACCACGTTTTCCCGAATTGACTGGTTTTCTTGGTGCAACTCTCTATGGTGGGTGTCCGACCGGTCCTCTATTCGCCTGCACTCTTCCTGCAATTCCTAAAACTGTCCCCATATGCTGTCCAGTGCGCAGGCTAGACATGAGCAAGGGTCTCAACATCTAATAGTGCTTTGGTGCATGGTGATACAGTAATCGAGGGAGGCGCAGGGAAAGGGCAGAGAAAGGCCAGGAGAATTGAATTCCAAAATCCCATAAGTGCGAGGGCGAGAGTGCTTAACGGAAGAGAGGGGTTGCAGATGATGGTTGGATGGAGGCCTCCAGAAGCCGTTATAAACCAGAGTGCTCATGATTGCCCTCGAGTGAGATAGAAGAGATGATTGAAGTGGGGCCTGGGTTTCCGCAAGGTGAAGTACACAAACAGACGTTCAGAGGAAGAGTTGAAGTGCCAAGAAATGAAGATAGCTGAAGTGAGGGGAGGGGGGAGGTATGGGAACGAGGGAGCATGACGTGGGAAGGAAGAGGGGGCACGTGTTCGCGCATGCTAGAGGGAGGGGAGGAGGAGACAAGGAGGAAGGGGGGGACAATACCGAGTGTGTGAGCGAGAGGGGGGAATGTGATGTGGGAGGCTGAGGCAGGCGGGGTCCAGGAAAAGAGGAAAGGTGAGTGGGAAAGGGGGAAGAGTGACGTGGGAGAAGGGACTTGTTCCTAAAAGTGGGAGAGGGGCTATGGGACAATTGTGCTTAGGGAAACCAAACATTGGAGAGGGTTTGGTTGGTAAGAAGAGTACTTTGTTCTAGTGTTTTAGTTGCTTTGGCCATTTTGTCAGCCTCCATATTTTGTTTTCGGAGGATGTGGAAAAAACTCAGTCGCACAAACCTTTTCTTAAGTTAATTTATGACTGCGGATATGCTTTTGAGCGGGGCTTTTGCTGAATTGGGCATCCCTCTCAGTTCTTTAATGACAATTTCAGAATCCCCCAAAACTGTTAAGGCCTGTATGCGCAAATCCTGGACTAGCTTGAGTCTCATGTAAGCTGCTAAGAGTTCTTCTTTGTTGTTTGTTGTTTTTCCACGCCCCCAAGAGTAGTCTGTTATCTTATTTCCCTCATAATCATAAATGACCCTCTGCACCTGCCACCCCTATGTAAGAAATTATATTTTATTAATAAAATTAAAATAATTTTCTATTAAAATAATAATAATAATAATATTTTAACAAATAAATTTTGATACATCCCAAAATAGAAAATAATGCCACTCAAAATACCATGGCCAATATACTTTAAAAAACTACAGAGAATATCATTGCCAATCTCCTAAAAAACTTCAATACACTTGTTTTCAAATGGGCATTTTGAGTGGTTTATTCAAATAATGACTCCTAATAAATCCATCGTATCTCTCTCGGTGGAAAAATCTTTTTTAATATTTTCCTTTTTCTTTTTAAAAAGTTAATTTTCAAGGGTTTATTAAATTTGTTTTATTTTTCTATATAAAAATAATTTAGAAATGTTTTTTTTTTTAAATAATTTTTAATTTAATAAAAGTTAATTTTATTAATTTAAATATAAAATATTCTAAAATATATTTAAAAATTATTATTTTATATATTTTAGAAAGTAAAATTTAATTTTTATTTGAAAATAAGTTTACTAAATATTTATAATTTAAGAGGTTAAATTTAATCTCATTTGAAAATGGGTTTATAAAATCTCAAAAATTTGCCAAATATTTAAATTATTTCAAAATGATAAAGACGATGTAATGAAAAAAAAAATTGTAAAATAGGACAATGCATTGATATCATATAGTGATTTCATAACATTTTGTGTAAAATTTTTATGGTTTTTAAACGTTATAATAATTCTTTTTTAAGATAAATTACTTTCAAAATATTATTTTTTCATTAATCAATTAATTATCATCATGAGAGTGGTTGACCATGATTTAATAGTAAATTTGTATTTAAAAAATGATAATAATTAAGAATAATAATTTAAATTAAAATAAAATAACGTTTAATATTTTATGTTTTATAATCTCTTAGACATTGTTTTATAATTATAATGTTTTATAATTATTTAAAACGATAAAGATGATGTAATGAAAAAAAGGTATTTTATAATTATAATGTTTTATAAATTATTTCAAAAAGATAAAGATGATGCAAATAAAAAAAAGAAGGTAATTGTAAAATAGGACAATGCATTGAGATCAAATAATGATTTCATAACATTTCGTGTCAAATTTGTAATGTTTTTAAGCATTTTAATAATTCTTTTTTCAGATAAATTATTTTCAAAATATCATTTTTTTCATCCATTAAAAATGATTTAAGTTTAAATTTGTATTTTAAAAACGATAATAATTAAGAATAATAATTAAAATAAAAATAAAATAGAGTAAAGTTAAATATTTTATGTTTTATAATCTTTTATAGTTAATTTTTTTAATAAAATTATTATTTTTAATATAAAATTTATTCAACTTTCTAAAATATTTTTAAGGGATGTTAATATTTGTAATTTTATAAAATTTAAAATGATTTTTGCAAAATTTCAAATCAAAATTTATATGAATATCTTAAAAAATCAATATAATAAAAACAAACCAAAATTCCTAACAAAAATTTGGTAAAAATATTTAGAATAAGTGAACAACTCATTTTGTCCATTAAATTTTCACATAAGTCAATTAGATTAATCCATTTATATAAAGATATCAGAAAAATAAGATCAAAATTGATTGAATAAAAAATATATCCCAATATAAAACAATAAAATTTGTATTCCAATAAAAAAAAATCATTTAATTTTTTTTTTTTTAACCTATTTACTTTGTATATAGTTCGTTTCATATGTTAATCCATTTATATGGTTTATAAGCAATATAGAATATATTGATTCATACATCACATCAGTTTCAACTATAGACAAATGAAACATTCGTGAAGCAAAAGTTTTTGTGAATTTTAAATCATTTTTAGTATTTGAGTTTTATAATTTTAAGCGTAACACGTTTACAAAAACTGCGGACCCCAAATCCAACCACAAGCGGACACATATTTATTTATAATTTTTCTTTAATTGATTTTGACCTGGAAAATGTTTAATTTACAGTCAAAGCAATGAAAATAGTACCCTCTACCTTCCAACACGGCAAATTGATTGTGTTTGACAACTGGACCAGCTCCTCTTCCTTTAAACCCTAATTATTATTATTATAATTTCTTAAAATTACAATACATACACAGTCATAGATTGGAGTTTGACAACTGGACCAGCTTCTCCCTCTTGTTTTATTCCATTAAACCCTAATTCTCTCAACCCTATTATAATTGTTTTAAATTACAAGCCGTACACAGTCATACATCGGTTCCACATGCCTGCCGGGTTTTTTCATTTTAACCTTACTCTCTCAACCTTAGTTTTCAATTTTTAAATTTAAAGTCATACATAGTCAGAAATAGGTTCCACATGTTTTTTTTTTTGTTTTTTTTTGTTTTTTAATTTTTATTGTTAAAATATAAGTTTTTTTTTTTTTAATTTTTATTGTTAAAATTTATTTTTTAATATAAAAATGGATTCGACATACTGTAAAACTTTTAAGACTTTAAGATTAAATATAAATAATTATTCAAATCTATGGATTAACAATTTAAAAAAATCTCCCAAAAACATTCATTTCTTACAAAATTTAGACTACTGCAAGATTTTTTAATCAAATAGATTTTAATTTTTTTAATATAACTTATAATTTTTTTAATTGACAAGACTTTATAATCAAATAGATTTTAATTTTTTTAATATAACTTCTAATTTTTTTAATTGACAAGACTTTATTTTTATTATTGTTATTTTTTAAAATGAATTGAACTTTAATTTTTTAAATGTATTATTATTATCTAACCTTAACGCCTCAACCTATATTTAACTATAAAAACTATAAAGCGCCTCTCGACCCAAAAAAATCACAATCTATTTTCTAAAACTTCTAATATATAAGATAAATGGTAAGCCAATAGACCATAATAGACCACCTTTCCCAATCTTAATATATAGTGGATAAGTTGTACGCTGAAGGACACTAAATACAGTGCCTTCTCCATATTTAAGCTAAATTAGTGATGTCATTTAACGGAGCGAAACCCATAGAAGGTTGTAAGCCAAACGTATAAAACAAAATTGGTGGGCTTTCAAAACCATTCGTACTTGTTGTTTGGACAACTTCTTCCCTCTCACATGGTCTATCGATTACTCTATCATGTGTGTTTTGCATGTTCTATGCCTTCAATTCATATGATATGATTCTTATTTAAGCTTTATCTTTATTTTTATTTTAATATTGAGCATGTTTTAAAGTGTGGAATTTTTTTCACGAAGAATTTTTGTTGGAATCATTATCTAAAGGTTGTATGTTTTTGTGTTGTTTATTATTTCAACTGTATTTATTTAATTTATGCATGTTCTTCTCTCAATCATTAGTGTAGGGAGCATATTGTACACATCTTCTTCTTTTCATTTAGTATCAAAGCCTCATCACCTCGAATCCAAGGTGTTAGGGATAAGGCTTTTTAATCTAATCTTGGTTTGAGTGAGAGCTTGCATAGAAGGAAATCTTGTTGCAAGGAAATGATACGCATCTAGATTAGATATGGAGAAGTTTAATGACACTGACTTTGAGCCGTGGAAGTTTAAGATGAAGGATTTTCTCGTAGATCAAGATATGTGAGTTGTAGTGTCTGGAACTAAACCCGTTGGTATGGAAGATGAAGAGTGGGTGGTGTTGGAGAGAAAGGAGAGAAGCCTTATTAGGCTTTGTTTGGCTGATTAGGTATTATTGAACGTTTATGAAGAAAACACCACAACAACTATCTGGAAGAAATTGGGGGATTTGTATCAAGCTAAATATTTGATTAATAAACTTTTTAGAGAGAGAGATGGAAGTGTAGTCATGCTTTTAGAATACTCGACGTTCAATCCACAAGTTGGGATCATCACCAGGAGGTTGTTAAGCTCATGATGACGATCCCAGCTTGTGGATTAAAACATCGAGTATTCTAAAAGAATGAACACAGTTCTCTCTCTCTCTCTCTTAAAAACTCTATGGCGGAAAATATGAACATTTTAATAAACTTTTTCTATGGAAAAAAGTTGTTTTCCTTGAGAAAGGGTGATGGTGATTATGTAGCCAAGCACTTGAATGCATTTAATACTATTGTGACCTAGTTTATTATGTAGCCAAGCACTTGAATGCATTTAATACTATTATGACCCAGTTTATTATGTAGCCAAGCACTTGAATGCATTTAAGTTCCTACTTGATGTGTGCATTTTTCAATGTAATAGTTCTTTGATTTCTATAGTGGAAATATCTATAGGATCTACACCTTCACAATCATAACCTCCTAAACAAGCTCTTTCTTTAGAAAGCAAGTTGCCTACAAAGAAGATAATGCTATGGCACTAAAGTGTAACATCTTGCTCTTGCACGCACATGATTTGACTTATTCTTTGAGGACACTTGCGTGCAAGTGATCCAATTTGTATATGGTTGTTTGTTTCGCTTATGGATTTAGATGATGATGTTGTTGGATTATGATGTTATGTTATTTGATATCTATGTATAGACATGTGCTATTGATGGGTTTCTCCTGAGTGTGCAGGACACTCAATAGACTGAGGATGCCGATGGCATCAAGGGACCTCCTTGGACTCTGGATCGAGTCAGGGAGTGGACTGTATATGGTTGGGTATTTCTATTTATGGATATGTGACATATGATCAGGTATATTATGATGTTATTTATGGATCGTTGACAATTTTCGTTGATGGATGTGGGCTGACGATTGCTTGCTAATCAGACTCACATAAGGAATAAAGGGGCCATGCACAACAACCAAGTATTGAGGGAGCAACCCTGCCACAACCTACTAGCACTCCCCCCGTGGCTCGAATTATAGGTTAACGATTACCTAGTTCGAGACATCCACAATGTTGTGAGGGCATACTGATATAGTCGCTCATGAAGATTCTAAGGGGTGCGCAATAATGCAGGGTCTTTATTCCTTAGAGGCCCTTAGTCTCTCACAAGGTCGCTTGATGGAGTATTGACTCCAAGGGTTCGACAACTACCAAAATTAGTCAAAGGCGAGTTGCATCCTTTGAGCACGTAGTGCGTCTTGAAGGGCATGTCGCATAAATAAAACATGAATAAAGGCAAGTGGCACCCTTGGAGCACGTAGTGCGTCTTGAAGGGCACGTCACATAAATACAACATTATTAAAGGCGAGTGGCACCCTTGGAGCATGTAGTGCGTCTTGAAGGGCATGTCACGATGTTAATAAAGGTGAGTCAATGAACCTATGAGCATAGAAAACTGTTGATATTGTGGTAGTTTCGGGAGGTATCAACCTCCATTGTGACCCTTTGACAAGATTAGAATATTTCGAAAGCAAGAAAAGAAGTGAATGTAACCCTAGAAGAGATGTCGGCTAAGAGAGATAATTAATATGAATTAATTAGTATCCAGAATGAGAAGTCGGCCCGGGTAGCCTGCCAGAGCCAGTATAAATATAGGGTGCAAGTTCTCATTTTACACACAGCTCTCAAAATTATAGAGAGACACTTGTGCACATTGCAGTCTCGTAGTCTTGTGCGCAAGTTCTGGAGAAGGTGTTGTCGCCATTTCTGAAGCCTATTGTTCCTATCTTTCTGGGTTGGACTCTCTGATAAGCTTTGGTTACTTCTTGCTTGGTGCATTAGCCTTTCTTGGCTATTGGTTTGCTACCATGATTCTTCTCTTTGTCAAGGTCAAGGTGCTCGGAGGGTGGCTTCGGGCTATGGTTGGGTGACAATAGTGATATTGTCTATGGTAAAACGAGCACATTCTAACAGGTTATGGGCCCACACCTACTTCATTTCAGTCTAACCGATGGAAGGGAGCATAGCCATTAGCATACTAAGCTCATTGATGAATTGTCACTAGGGTTTACTAGCAGGAGCAACCTCCAAGACAATGCCGCTAGGGTTACTAGCAGGAGCAGTTGCAGAAACCCTGAAACCCCGATTTAACACCTTATGATGGAACATATCGCTCAAGAAGAAGGTATTCAAGTGCGCCTTAGTCCAATGCACCTCTTGGCACTCTCAGAAGGCAAAAACGCCAAAGTTGAAGTTTTGGATCAAGGCATGACCAGTCACTAGTCAACGGAAGTCATGAGTGAAAAGACTAGTCATCTACACTACTCAACACTCACAGGAACGATTGAAGATGACATGTGGATAATTGATAGTGGAGCTTCTAGGCATATGATGGGAGATCAAGACAGACTCTCAAATCTAAATGAGAAGAAGACATCGTACATGGTAGATCTTGGAGACAAAAGCACTTACCTAGTCGAAGGATTTGGACAAGCCTCCGTCAAGTTGAAAACAAGTAACAATGTTCATTTGAGCAATGTCTTATATGTACCTGGTTTAAAAAATAATCTTGTATCCATATCTTGCTTAGAAGACAAAGGAAACATAATAGATTTCGTAGATGGAAAAGTGTTATCTTGGCATAAAGACTCCAACATAGAGAATGCTAGGGTTATTGGAACTCGTGAAGGAAATCTATATAGACTACTAGAACAAAATGAAGAAGCTCTTGTACATGATGAAGTCAATGTTAGAATATAGAGGATTGTGCTCGTTTAACCACTGACAATACCCTTGTCTCCCAACCACAGGCCTTAAGCCACCCTCCGAGCACCTTGACCTTGACCGAGAAGAGAATTCTGGCTGCAATCTATAGCCAAGAGAGGCTAAATGCACCAAGCAAAAGAATAGAAACTAAACTGAACAAATGATCCCACCCAGAAGCTAGTGCACCACTCTCCCAGCTTTCCCAGAAAACCTGCGCACCAAACTGCTGCTGCCTGCAACTGCCTGCACAGATATTGCTCTCACTACAACTGCCGAGATGACAAATAATGAAATTGGCGCCTTGTATTTATAGTGGACTGGCCAGTCTAACTGGGGCCGACCTGGCCAGTCTAACTGGGCTGACTTCTCCTTCTGGGCATCAATAAATTCAATATAAATATATTTTTTCAGCCGACAACCTGTCTAGGGTTTCCTTCAATTATTTGCTTCCTTCCGGAGGATTCTAATCTCGTCATAGGTCATAATAGAGGTTCATACCTCCCGAAGCTACCATAATATTAACACTCCCTCCTAGCTAGGGAGGTATGG
>ML791399.1:11473-46001 GCA_009831015.1 Picea engelmannii
TATATATATATATATATATATATATATATATATATATATATATATATATATATATATATATATATATATATATATATATATATATATATATATAATTTATATTTGTATCTATATACATGTTCATACTCATAATTCCACTTTGCACAAGCATAAGGTCCTATTCAAAGGTGAGCATATAGCTTGGCTTATTGAACTATCTTAAAAAACCTCACCAAATCGAATCTTCCCTCAATATTATATTGTAATACAATTATAATTTTACAATCATTCATCAACATTTTGGAATTTAGTTACAAAATACTATACAAACATTGTAATATATTTGAAGTGTGATTTTTTTTTGAACATGGAATTTCTCAAGTTCACTTGGTGCTCATTTCAAAACACATATTTTTCAATAACATCTATTCCCCCATCCTTAGACTTGACAATAAGATCCAGCTACATTTATTTAATAGTTTACAATCAAATTTAAGTGTATAATTAACAATAACAAAGATATGATGACGAAAAAAAACCCAATATATTACAAACCTTCGACATGCTTACTAGGTAATGTATGGATCTAGATATTAAGACCCTGCTATATTCATTGATTAGAAATTTCTTTCCATCATATCTATTTCTTGTGCTTACATTTACTTTAGAATGAAATGTCAAAAATACCCAAACAAACAGTAAGAATAGAATAAAAAAATATCTGATAATATCTATCCAAGTTCTTTGCTATTAAAAGTTATGCAAAGTCCCCTATCATGGCTTTGAGGGTAAGGTAGTAGGATATTTGTAACTTATGAGACAAAATATTGTATGGGATTTTTTTTCTCTATCTCACCCTTCTGTAGATCATCAACATAAAAAAAAAAAAATATAAGACAATGAAAGGTATTATTGTAGTTACGCTTACTCCCATGTCTAGGAAAAGGACAAAGAACGTAGATCTGGGCAAAGGTAATTGCATATAGATATGGATGGCAGGAGATAAGCTATCTTGTTTAAATGTAGCGATAGTTTCCTCAAAATCTTCAATTTGAGGCCCAACGTGTCTGGTGGTCACACTCATCTCTTCGAATACACTATTAAATTCCTACTATATAGTTGTAGCAGCCTACTTATACATACCCCAAAAATCATTAAGAAATGAAATATAAGTTCTAAACCTACCTAAAATTTTGTATGCTATCAGGAAAGGTAACAAGCATGTTGATGGAGACATTTAATATTTTAGGCTTCACGAGCCGACCAATAGAACTGGGAAGAAATTTGAGGTGATTTGAATAAGCATTCAGACTTTTCAAATTCACTATGCTAGTCATGCATTCCAGCAAGTACTACAATGGCCACCACCAAAACAAAAAAATTCATTCATTTCTTTTCTTCATATAATTATTATAAATTGTGAGTTGAAATGAAATAATTACCTCGAAATTGTTATAGGAGTGATCGATATTTACAAAGGTTGTAGTAAAGTGTAATGACCTCATCATATAAATCAATTGAATGCCACTAAGATAATTGCACTTTCTTGAAGACATGCCCCAAGAAACATTGGAGTTTTTCATATGCTAGGGATAGGCGGACAAAAACCATCTCATTATCCACAATATTAAAAACCCACCAGGGATAGATCGATGCGATATCCGATCACAATCCTCACAGCTTCACCTTGAAAAACTTGCAGTTCTTCGAACTAATTCTAATATCCACATTGGCATTAAGTGTATTGATGACCAAGCTACATTGCACATGGAACTTAATTGATGCACCAATATATCTACAAAATGAATATATTTAAAAAGGACATTCCTCAACTGCACTGAAACCCATCTCTTCATTGCATTCATTATGTAAGAGCTTAAGTCCATTGATATTGGCTATGCAATAATAGATTCTAGAGATTGAGATTTTTATAAGCTAGAAATGTTCCTTATTTTTCATTCCAAGCCTTATGTCTATCCCTTTGTCCCTCAATTTAGAAGAGGAATCCATCATTGACGAAGTGGTAGGGATGGAAAAAAAAGATGTTTGTTGTGTAATCTTGAGCTAGAAGTCGTGGGGTCGAATATATTGTTCAAAAAATTATCTCCCACTGTGAATCCCCATGATTGATACTAAATCATTGAATATCCATATACAAATAAAGAAATTCATCACAAAGAGTTCCAGTCATTCTTTGACAATCTCTCATTTATATGTGCAATGACAATGCGAAGAGGTAAAAACCAAGAGATAGAGAGACAATGATGTCAAATATTTATATTTTTAAAGAATCTCCTCTTCCTTGAATATTGGACGATGAAAATACTTTATATTCTAATAATTAGTGGCCTCTATATCTTCTCATATATATAAAACATTATAATTTTCCGATGTTGACTCCGATGACCTTATATAATGTTTGAATAATTAACATGTTCATATCTAAAACCAAATTCCATAAGAAATTAAGTTTTCCTTCCTCTATTTATAAATATGATGGGATAAACTTAATTTAAATGTTATATTTTTAATGACCTTTATAATTCTCATTGACAAATGTTGTTGAGGAATTAAAAAAAATTGCTTCCTACCATACCCACCAATCAACATATGTTGAAACTTATTTTTTATGGCCTTTTACATGTATTACATATTGAGAAAGATCCTTTAGTTAAGGTTGACATGTGTAAAATGACTAAATCATCCCCTAGTCAATATGATATATGTTTAATTACATCTACATGAGATATTAGAACTACTAAAACATAGAATAAAAAGGATAATTTTGACATCGCATAACCCTAATTCTAAAGAAAATATGGTAGAAGAGGTTCATAGTTCATAATTACCTTAAAGACAATTCAATGTTGTAAGAAGGAATGTATTCATTTTAAGGAGAATATTTACTTCTCATAAACCTAATTCTAAACAAAATATGGTAGAAGAGGCTCATAACATAAGTAACTTAATGGTAATTCAATGTTGTAAGAAGGAATGAATTCAATTTATTGGTAGGAGGTTAATTAGGGAAAGTATAAAGACTTTCCAAAGCTATTATCATAATGATGTTTGATAAGTTTTTCTTAAATAATTCTTTATGAACTAAAAATATTATAGAAATATTAATTTTCACTATATTGCAATTATGATGCATGGTGAATGTGGAATTTGTAGAACTACTCAATACAAGGTACATAATGTTGTCACTTGAGATGTTCCCTTTATAAGAAAATGATTCCATGAAAAAATATTCTTTAGGGCCTAAGATGGCTCTTGATCCAAAGGGTTTAAATCTTGTTTTACTTCAGAAGATATTTCACAATGTCACGTTAGCAATGCCTTTTCCATCTTCAAAAATTAACTTGAATTATGTACCATTTTTTAGATAAAAATAAGATTGGTGTAAGACCATTGGGATATAAATTCACACTATAAACAACTTCAAAAATGGAAATATTGAAAGAGAGAGAATATGTAAATCAGATCTAGAACCTACCATGCAAATTCCTTATCCATTGAAGCATCTTTCTCCATAACTGAGACATGTAAAAATCATTTAAATGATAGAGCATGCTTAAAGAAAACATATATATTTCAAGTTCTTGAGAAGATGGCAGTCCCAACTAGTGTATAATAGAACTTAATGTTGAGTTTTAGAGAAGTTGGAAGCCCATCCACTCACAAATATAAGAAGTGAACATTGTATTGAGACCTTTTATGGACATTCCAATAGTTTAAAACAAATTAGCGAAGGTAAAATGACCATGAGTGAATCTTATAACGATAGAATAATTTCATTTGGTTGATTCTACAGGGAACTAATCAACATATTGAACACAGTAAGTACTAATATGTTGCAATCTTTCTTATAAGTACAAATATGATTCTACATGCTGTAGAGCCACAACATGCTTTTATGAACTTGCATAAGAAATATCAAAATAAATAAGAAAGGTAGTGTAGCTTCTAAATTATTGTGGTATGCCTTATATTTTACAATATTCATGGCCATTACATCCATAGATATAGAAAGAAGATCAAGTGTGATACAAAATAGGATTTACAAAAAACCTAAGAATGATTGAATTGTGGAGTTAGTGGTCAATTATTTATTATGATTCCTTTTCTACCAATGTTTGAAATCCAATTTGTCTCTATTAGTTCTCTCCATGATTTGGAAAAGATATCACCTCTAGTGTTCTAGGGAAGTTCCTCCCTTTTATGCTTTTGTGAACCTCCTTTATCCTTGAAATTTTAATCCTTTGTTTCAACTATTTTTGTTCTCATTTAATCACAATTCTTCTCTTTTAACAATATGTAAAAGCTTCCCTCTTTATTCTCTCAGGGTCCACCATATCTTTTTCTATTCCCTCTAAAATTTATTCTAAATAACATTCCGATTACCTTTTTGTTAGTATCAATAAAGTTAGTGTAAATAACCTTAGTAAGTTATTGTAATATACCTTTTCAAATAGTAATATTAAACAACTAAGCCATTATTACTCAAATTTGGAAATCTATTGATTCCCCAATTCCTACATCATTTTATAAATAAAATGAAAAGATATTGTTGAACTATAGCTTTTTTAAAAAGTGTACACCAAAAATGCTAGAGACAAACCATTGTACTTGATTATGAAGAGAACCGTGGACAATTTTTGACTCCACGCTTAGGAGGTTATATGCATATCAATGTTGTAAAACTGGAAAGAAAATATTAATAAATGGCATGCCACTTTTCTTCCTTCCTTGCATTATGAGAAAGTAGGGAAGACACATTTATGATCATAGATAAAATAAGAAGTGACAAGATACTCAGGAACATAACTTTGGGCCATAGGATGTGCGTTATTAGCATTTTCGTTGCTAGACACCAACAGTGAAGTTAAATCCAAAGAGGTCCTCACACCCAATGGAAGCAAGGAAACTTGTTCAAGGGTTACTTACCTGGATATGCACTCACTGAACCTGTCACGTTGGATATGAATATACATTTTGAATCTTGTTAACTTGGTTGTGCCAACAAAATTGCCATAACTAGGGACCAATTCTAAACTCTAAACAAGTAAAATAAAATTATCTCAAGGGAGCAGTATGGCATTGAATAGGAGCACAGACGTCATCGATACAAGACAATGAGAGGTGTGAGGGAGTAGCAAAACTCATTCATTTAACTCCCTTTTTCAACTCAATCCCAACGCTACCCACATGGAATCACAACCGACCATAATAAGCTTCACAATTATCATGGTGTTGCATTCAAAGAATAATAAGATAATAATATTTTTGCCTCCACCACAGAATTGCACCTTTCTAAGGAAACATATGTGAAAGGCCCATGTATATTCAAGCCACACTTCTCCAAGATTTTGCAGAATTTTGTAACATTTGTTGGAGATAAGTTGAGATAGACGATATCATCATCTCCCCTGAGGATTTTTAAGGGCGATGTTGTTGAGCAAGATGGGAGTATAGAAAGAAGCATCCATTGGCGAGTTCATGTTGTGGATACCATCTATGAATATCATGAAGAAGCTACAGTTCATCAAATTCCTTCTGGGGATGCCATAAATAAATTAGGCGACAATAACATGAATATGGATTTCCCCAAATATGGCACCTACATTTTGCTCTAAAACAACCCTTATGTCATTGCATATGCATAGTTGGAAGGGAATTTGTTCAATAGTCGGAAGAGTAGTATCTGGGAAGCTCTTGAAAAAGATGAAAGGTATCGGTTCTCTTGATAACACATGGTAGGTTGTAATTGGTTGTATATATGAGACAGGTGGCAAAGTTTGAGAGGATCTTGACATATGACTTAGGCGGTTGGGAACCTGTCCCCTTAAAAGAAGTTGTTCAATAGTTGGAAGAGTAGTATTCGAGAAGTTCTTGGTAAGGATGACATGGATTGATTTTATTTATAATACGTGGTAGGTTGTAATTGGTTGTATATATGAGATAGGTGGAAAATTTTGAGAGGCTCTTGACAGACGACGAAGGCGGCTGGGAATCGTCCCCTTAAAATAACACCTTCGACGTAATAATGGAAAGTTGCATTGTAGTTAATCTTTGTTTTTTTATTAAAATCAGTTTAGATACATTTTAATTTTGGATTTATCACAGGGGATCAAGTCCTTTCATGTGTAATTTATTTTTGTTATTAAAAAAGTTTGAGAAAATCTTTACAACCTCTAAAGATTTGATCCCTCTCAATGCAAGATAAAACAAGTGTTAATATATATATATATATATATATATGCCATGTGTCAAATCCATGTTAAGAATGCAAGGAATTAAATACCTCCCTCATATTGAGAAACACTATTGAAATGATTTAACCATAATAATTTTTTTGTTATTAAAATATTTTAATTTCCACGTGTCAAAATTTTGATCATGGAAGAAATTACACATCTCCCTCATATTTGAGTGCAATAATTTTTTTCTTACTTTCAATATATATATATATAGTTGATATAAAATTATTTTAGTGAAAGTGGACATTGAAATATCTTAGTTATGATTGACATATAATTTTTTTTTAATGCCATGTGTCAACTCCATGTTGAGCATAGAATACATAGACATATATTTTATTAATATTTTTTTAATTGCCACATGTCAATTCCATGTTGAGCACAAAAGGAATTACACATCTCCCCCATACCCCCCATATCGTGTTGTAGAAAGGGCCTTTTGGTCCAATAAATGGTCAAAAGTGCTACACAAATACTTTTATCAACTAGTTTTCTTTTTAAAACAAGTGGTTAAATGTGTTAAGAAACCAAGACAATGTAGCATTGAGTAGTTCTTGGCATTATGAAATGTATGAACAAAAACTTATAATATCTCCTTAGAATAAGGATCTTGGGTTTTGTTTCAATAAATATATCACTATTCCATTGTACTTTCAAGCCAATTGGATGATTAATGAAGGTTAAAAAAACTAGTAAAGACAATGTAAATGTACAAGTGAATAAGACAAAAGCTAGAGAAAAAAAGAGAAAATTAAATGAAAAAGAAAAATCAAATATGAGAGAAAAGAATGAGGAATGAAAAGTCAGGATATCTCTAAAAATATACTACAATGCACTATCTAAATATAGGCGCACCGGTGATTTAACACATGATGCACAGTGGTAGGGTTATTTAAGAAAATATATTGCGGTGCACTCCTTAAATGCAGACGCATCAATTCTCCAAGTTGCTCTAAAAAATAATGCACCATAGCTAGGTTATTTAAAAAAAATATATACCTCGATGCACTAGGAAAAAACAGATGCAATGGTGCGTTGATAAATCGAGCGCATCATAATAGGGTTAAGTAAAGAAAAATTATAGGCGGTAAAAATTTATTTTTACTATTTTCATTGCTAAAGAGTTCTCAAGCACCGATGAAACTTTTGCCACTCTAAAACGCCCTTCCATTGGTACTTCCCTTGCTTTCCTTCCTTTTGTTTGTTTCTCAGTGTACGGCTTTTGAATTTTTCCAAACTCTTATAGCTGTAAAATTCCTTACTTGTGCATACATGGAATTGACCCTCTTACTTGCATAATTTTCCAAATCATTATTGAGAAGCTCTACTTAAAAAACCAATTTTTAGAGCATGTACATGCTCTGCACCACTACAACTTGTGTACATACGCTTTCTGCATGATAGACAACCCATGTGCATATGCTTGTTGTACAATACAAAACCCGCGTATACCTCCAAAAGTTGCAAAAAATAAAAAGTTGTAAGGAATTTAGTGGAATTCATGGGCTATTGGAGGTTTCCCAACCAATTCACCTGCTATAGCTCATCCCCCAACTGAATAACCATCATTTTGTCATATAAAAGGAGGTTTTTGGGTCTTATTTCACAACTAAGCATAAGAACAGTGAAACTCTTCCCAATTTCATTTCCCTTCCTTGCTCAAGCATTTGCTACCTTTTGTGAGTTATTGCCTCAACATTCACTCTTCAACCCCTTCTCCTTCCATTGAATCATTCCCCTTTCCTTGAGGTGATCAGAAGATTGAGAGAAGAGGCCTATTGAAGGTGCACTTGGAGCATTTTAAACAAGATCCCGGACTAGGATCGTGGAACAATGGCCAACATGGATTGTAAGTTTTAGTATTTTTTTGATGAATAAAATAATATATTTTCCATGTCCTAAATAATGATGTTTTGTGCATTTTATTTGATTTATAAATAGCATTTGATATCTAACCATAATTTATGAACAAAAACAACATGCTTGTAGTCCTTGTTTTCCTAGTTTTGGATGCAGTTCAACCTTGGGAGGAGACTTGTAGTCCTTAGAACTACATAGCTTGAGGGGATCATCACCAGACATCGGATAAAAGGTACAGTTATTGATATTCTCCCTTATTTATTTCTTTTCAATTTCTTTAGTATGCTTGGGGTAGAGTAGAAACTAGATTGACTTTTAGATGGTCATTCGTACTATCTATGTCTTAAACCCTGGTATAGTTAAAGGGGGGATTTTCCCGCTAGCACAAATGGTGGGAAAATTTAGTTTTTTGGACTATGTGCCAATCATGCCCCCCCCCCGATAAGAAAATGTACAGGTAATGTCTTTGTTTCTTTATAACTTAAACTCTTAGCAGATTAAAATTCAAAATTTAGTTAAACTTCCACTGTTTTAAGAAAAACAAATATGCATGGTGTGTTCGAGTCATTCGGCTTGCACCTAAGTCGGTGCACCCTGAAAATTTACAGGGTGCACCGAAAAACAATGTCAATTTTTTTTATGGTGGTGCATTTGTAAAAATTAATGCACTAGGGGGTAAGTTTACCAACACACCACATAAAATACTATAACTAATTTTTGGCAGTGCATCTAATTAATGTTAATGCACCAGGGAGTTACATTAGAAGACACACCACATAAATCAGATATATTATTTTATGTGGTGCATTGGTAAACACATGCATTGGTGCGTTAATGCTGACATAACGAACCACTGTAAAATTTGGTGCACCATGAAAATTTATAGCATGCATCGAGAAACAATGCCATTTTTTTTATGGCGGTGTGTTTGTAAACAATAACGTAGATGGGCATAAGTTTACCAATGCACAACATAAAATAATATAGCTATTTTTTTATGGTGCGTCAAATTAACGTTAACGCACCAGGGTGTTATGTTAGAAGAAACATCGCATAAATCAGATATATTATTTTATGCGGTGCGTTGGGAAACATACGCACCGATGCATTAATGCTTACACAGTGCACCACCGTAAAAAATTAGAGCATAAATTCATAAGTACCATAATTATAATTTTTAAAAAAATTAGTGGTGCAGTGCATTTCCTTTCCTACAAAGCATCGGTGCATGTAGAGAAAATGATACGCACCGAAAAAACAAAGTGTTTTGAAATTCTTTTATGGTGCTTTAATATTTTAAGTTTTTATTATTTTAGGCGGTGCGTCGGATAACCTTCATGCACAGGTGCGATAAGGTTATACAACGAACCACATAAAATAATATAATAAATTTCATATGGTGTGTTATGTTACAAGGGAGCACTGTCGACAATGCTCACAAATAATATATTCACTGTGGGTGGTTCTTGATTGTTTTTGAGGTGCACCGATGATGGAATTTACTCATTTTTTGAAGGAATTTATTTTTCCGTATTTATAAATTATAAATTCATCATTTACTAGATATTTTATATGTTTTATGTATGAGGTTTATGTATTTCATATGTTGATCATGTAGAGATGTCAATTTAGATAACATAGACAACAACAAGAGCAGAGGGTTGACCTGTACAATGTTATACGATATTGGGAAGTGAGAGAGAGAGAGAGGGATTTGTACCCTCGCCCTATTACTGCAGCGACCCATGTCCTCTTGAGGAATCTAGTCCTCCTTAATTACTATGAGGAGGATACATCTTTGAAGGGGAAATATGGTTTGTTGGTGCAACTGATCCGTCGATGGGATGTCCATCGATAGGAATTCCATGTCGGTCCTAATCAGTGGTACCATCCCACTAAGGAGGATTTGAATTTTATCACAGGGATATCCAAGAGAGGGGATAATTTTTCTCAATTCCCTGATGTCCCATTAGGTGTTGTAGAGAGAGCCAACTCATGTACTCTCAAATATATACTGGGGTTGATATACTTTCCCTATCTAATTTTTAGGTGTCTACTGGAAAACTACAGATCACTTCTTTTGGTGCAGAGGTGGTTAGGTCCCTCTCACTATTAGTGACGACCATTGAACACTTTACCAGTGATGAGAAGCACATTAGTTTCCCTCTTTTGTATTATGTTGATTCTTTGGTATAGAGGCCATGATGTATTATATGGTTTACCATTTTTTTGTGACTTTTTTGTATAGCTCTAGATAGATGTCATGCTATGATACATGGGAGGGAAAACTTCCCTTTTTCTTCAGAGTTTTTTTATTTACCTTTTGAGAGGTTTACAGAGACGAGGTATACTCTTCCTTGTCATCCTTTTAGTTTGATGACTCAGGTGCAAATGCAGATGTGGGGCGCGATGATTCCCAATAGGGGCCAGCCGGAGTTTCCGGCCAGGATTTCCATTGACACACTGGGGATACTATCCAGTGAGCCCGATCACATGTTCATGATGGTGCCATGTCCTTACATGGGGTTGGATTGGATAGGATTTCCAAACATCCTCTTCACACCGAATGAGACACCAAATGCTAGAGGTAATATTAATGTTTTGTTTAAATTAATCTAGTTTCATTTTTTTGTCTTACATAATTAGAATAAATTTAATTCTAACACATCCTTTAACTTGTTTTATTAAATTGTTTAATGAAATTGTGTAATGATGAAGGAACATCACTTTCAAAGTAAAAACACAAGCGTGGAGGCAAAGGAATGACATCTCAACAATGACATAATTTCAAATCAGAAATTAACTCAGAATTAAATCGAGTTGTTGAGATATTTTGTAAACAACATTTTAAAGTAACTTGTTTGTAAAGTCGTAAAGGACTGTAAGGGATTGCAGATATTGAGTGTTGAATATTATCTACCAATAACTGTTCGTTATTGTAATAGGACAGAGTAGGTAACAACTAAGATTTTGATAGGATAGGTTGCATATAGAATGAGAGAGCTCGTGGAGCTAGTCCTTAGATAGTTTTTTCATTGTTGCATTGTAAGAGAGCAGAAAGTGTAGAGAGAATGATATAGAGATCAGATATATCAGTAGAACAATGTAGAGTAGAAGAAACATTATGTAATTTGTTTTCATGAAGGAATAAAACTGACAGAATTTTCCCAAATCCTTGGAATGTCTTCATTTGATGTATAGATGAATGGATGTTATATTTTGTTTGTGTGATTTATTCCATTTTAATTCATGTGTGATTGTTTGAGAAGTGTTAGTATGAAGTTGTGATGAATATGGAGGAGTTTCAATTGTTTCTCTTCTGATACTCATATGCAAGTTGTGCATCTCGAATGCAAGGAGTGCGTCGACTGAGTCTTAGAGTGACTCAGATAAGATCAGAGAGAACAAAGGAAACTTAGACAAGGTGCAAGGTGTGCACATCATCAAGAAGCGACCAAGCGTCAAAGAACCCAGAATAGAGAATGCCAAGTGGGTGAGAAGAATTTATTTTCAAGAAATCCTTCGATCTGAGTGATAGAAATCCTGAGAACGCAAGGTGTGCATGGGAAATCGAAATCTGTTTAAGGAAAAAGCTTATAAGGGATAACACTTTTCAGAAGTGTTAACGTGATCCAAAACTTGAACTCGTAGGAAGAACGAAGGCTTGAAACCTTTGGACACTCGGAAAATCTTCTAAGTCACAGAGAGAGCAGAAGCTTAGGAGGAAGAGTGAGAGTGGTCATTGGATCACAATGGAATGGATCAACAACTGTCTGATCAGATTAAGGTGTAAAAGCCTTAGCGCTTCACACACTCAGGAGGGAGAGTACACCAAGGGTTGAGAATTGAGATTTTCGAAGCCCGAAGAGCCAAAAACCTGAAGTAGAATCTCATTCATCTGATCGCAGGAACAGATCTAAGCCGTCAGATTGTTCAGGGTAAAATTCAAGCGTCAGATTTCCAGAGTGGACTTGAGTTGTTAGATACTGTGAGTTCGAGAGGAGGCAAGTTCGAAACTTGATTTTTTCAAAGCACGGAGAGTCAAAGGGCTAGAGAAAATATGGATTGTTGGATCTAGGAGGACACGTGTCGATAGGCTAGAAGATTTAGAGGAAGGCGAAGGTCGAAGTGTTGAAACACCCAAAGCCTGAATAATATAAGGGTTGAATTCCGTCTATCTATAGGAGGAAACCTGTCAACGGATCATGAGCTTTGGGTAAATTCGTTGGGGAGTTTCAATTGATAATTGAAACTACCACACTCTAAAGAGGCGAAGAGATCACATCCATTGATCTAGGAGGAGATATGAGTCCGAGAATTAGAAGCTTCGGATAAATTTAACAGGAAGGAAAGAGCTTGATATTTGAGATTTCTGAAGACCAGAAATATGAAGCGATGAGGGCCATCGATGTGAAGGAGGACACGCAGTTCCAGATATAGAACTTCGGAAAAAAATAGAGGATGGAAAAGGTGTGAAGACCCGGAGAAGATCTCGATCGTTAATTAATGAGGGAATCGCAGGACCATTGATCTGGTTGAGGAGGACAAAGTACAGAAGCAAGAGCATATCCATTGATTGGGGAGGAAACGTTTCAACAGATCTTCCACTCTAGAAGACAAACAGTCAGTAGTGGTGAGGAATTGAGATTTGATATTCTCGAAGGCCAGATTCGCGGAGGGGATCGTGGCCTTAGATTCAGGGAGACAGGTGGCCAAAGATCATTAAATCTAGAGGATTTGATATCGAAGGCAGCGAGGGTTTGATACTTCAAAACCCCGAAGTCCATAATTGCGAATAGATCTTGCCCGTTGATTCATAGGAAGGAGATATGGTCCATAGGGTTTCGAGAGGACATATCTGAACCATCTATTCAGAGGTATTTTCAAGATCGTGAGATCGACGATCTCGTAGCAAATAAAGGATAGAAGTTGCATGAATTTTAAAATGTTGAGGGTGTGCACAGTCGTGCGGTCATCAGCTGAGGTTATATTGAGAGGGGGCTTACCTGAAAAGAAGCTAACGCCCAACAATTTGAGATTTCGTAGGAGAGAAAAAGGGAAGGTCATGGGTGTCATTAAACCTACACCGAGAAGACTAAAGGTCTTGTTTTTTAATATAGAAGGGAACCATTAAGGTTCCATAGAGTCAGTGACTCAATAATCAGAGATCCTTTACCAGGAGGTCATGCATCCCTATGGGGGAGTAGGGGGGATGCATCAGGTGGTATCAGAGGCAATATTGAGTTTGTTTGCAGACATGAATCAAAGGAGAAAGGAGGTAAATTGATATCATTTGTCGTATCAAGAATTTGATTTATGTTTGTAGGTGATGCAATGAAATCATGCCACCCAGAAGGCATAGAGTGAATGCAGAAATGGAAGAATAAATGAGGCGAATCTGAATGAGACTAAACGTCATGGAAACAACACAGAGGAGAGAACCAGATGTTGGATATATCAATGAAGCTGAGAGTGAAGAATAAGATTTCGAAGAAAATGTAGTAGAGGATGTTGCACAAGATCACTTAATAAAAGTTGTTTCAAAGGTAGGAGCCAAAGAAAGAATAGAGGTACCAATGTATGAAGGCAATTTAGAAGTTGAAGAATTGTTAGATTGGGTACGTTCCATGCACAAATACTTCGATTACAAAGATATCAAAGATTACAATATGGTGAAGCATGCAGTGACAAGATTGAAAGGTCATGCAACACTATGGTGGGATGAACTAAAAGTCGAACGTAGGAGCAATGACAAGTAGAAAATTAAAAACTTGGATAGGATGGTAGCCAAGATGAAGGAAAAATTTATCCCAAAGGACTATCAAATCAATATGTTCATGAGATTGCAAAACCTAAGACAAAAATATTATCAATGAAGGAGTTCACTGAGGAATTTTACAGACTAAACATTAGAGCCAGACTGAAAGAAAATGAGGATGAAAAGACAACTAGATATATCAATGCGCTGAGATATGAAATCCAAGAGGAGATTAGCATGATGTCTATTAGTACAATTGAGGATGCTTATCAAGCAGTCTTGAAGGATGAAGATAAATTGTTCGGGAAACAAATCCAATGAAGGAGAGGAGGAAACTCAAGTAGAGGTAAGGGAACTACCAGATAGAAGTTCCAGAAGCAGAAGCATGAAGCTAAAAAACAACATAGTCACCATGAGAAAGGTGGAAGTTCTAAGGAAGGACAACATGGTGGAAAAAGATCTTTTTCCAGAGGAAGATGAAGAGGAAGAGGAAGAGCCAAAGGAGGTGTAGTTATATGCTATACCTATGGAAAGCAAGGGCACAAGTCTTGGGAATGTCCCGAGAGAAAGAACAAAGGAGGAGGTGAAGCACACATTGCTGAAGCACAAAAGCATTTGGAAGAAGAAGAAATAGAAGGAGGAAATAACCTCATGATGAGGAATATTATTCTTAAACTAGATAAGGAGACAGAGGAACCATTTCAGTGAACAAGTATGTTCATAACTGCTTGCAAGACGAAAGACAAAGTTTGTAAGGTGATTATAGACAGTGGGAGAACTCACAATCTAGTATCCACAGAGATGGTGGAGAAACTAGAGTTGGAGACAACTGCACATCCAAACCCATACAAATTATCATGGTTGTAGAAAGGACTTCAAGTAATGGTAAGTCAACAATGCCAAGTTGAATTTAAAATAGGAGGTTATAGGGATGAAATATTATGTGATCTAATTCCTATGGATGTATGCCATATTTTATTGGGGAGACCATGGAAGTTTGACAGAAAAGTTATTCATGATGGGAGAAAGAATACTTATACCCTAGAGAAGAATGGTAGGACACATATGTTGTTACCCATAGAAGAAAAAGAGAAAAAGAGAGAAGCTAGTTCAAGAATACTTCTCATGAGTGGGAAGGAACTCTTGAATGAAGTCAAGAAGTAGAAATAAATGTAGTTTGGTGTAGTGAGGAAGCCTAGAGTTATCCTTACGAATACTTCTGTGGAATATTTTCCTACAGAAATCCAAGAAATGTTAGAAAACTTTGTTGACATAGTAGTGGATGAGTTACCTCACTCATTGCCACTCATTAGGAGTATAAGCCATCATATTGACCTTATTCCAGGAGATAGCTTACCAAACAAAGAATCTTATAGGTTGACACCTAGAGAGAATGAGGAAGTCAAAAATCAATTCCAAGAGTTGTTGGATAAAAGTTTAGTTAGGGAAAGACTAAGCCCATGCGC
The DNA here is from genome assembly GCA_009831015.1 of Picea engelmannii. Taxonomy (NCBI): domain Eukaryota; kingdom Viridiplantae; phylum Streptophyta; class Pinopsida; order Pinales; family Pinaceae; genus Picea; species Picea engelmannii. The sequence goes on from ML791399.1 coordinate 26,797, forward strand.
AGTACCAACTATGTTAATTCCAAAGAAGGATGGAGGATGGAGAATGTGTACAGATTCTTGAGCCATCAACAAGATAACCATTAGGTACAAATTTCCTTTACCAAGGATGGATGTTTTGATGGATTGTTTGAGTGGAGAAAGGTATTTTTCCAAGATAGACTTGAAGAGTGGAATGAGAGAGGGAGATGAGTGGAAAACATCATTCAAGACAAATGAAGGATTAATGGGTGAAGTATTTAAATAATTCATAGGGAAATTTTCCATAGTATAACTAGATGACATACTAATCTTCAGTAATACAAAGGGAGAACACTTAAGACATTTGACATCAGTGATGGAAAAGTTGCAGCAAGTGAAGTTGCTGATAAATCTGAAGAAAGTTTCCTTTATGAAGAAGGAACTCATATATTTGTGTTTCGTGATATCTTTAAATGAATTGAAGATGGATTCAGAAAAGGTGAGAGCAATCAAAGAATGGCCATCACCAAGTAACATATTTGAGGTACAAAGTTTTCATGGGTTAGCAAGATTTTATAGAAAGTTTATCATAAATTTCAATGGTATATGTGCACCCATGTTGGACACTGTGAAGAAGAAACACAAGTCCTTTAGTTGGACAGAGGAAGCTGAAAAAGGTTTCAAAGTGTTAAAGGAGAAGATCACGGAACAACCAATTATGGTCTTGCCAGATTTTGGAAAAACTTTTCAGGTGAGATGTGATGTGAGTGGATTAGCTATTGGAGCAGTATTGAGTCAGGATAATAGGCCAGTTGCTTATTTTAGTGAGAATATGAATGATGCCAAGAAGAATTATTCCACGTATGACAAATAATTTTATGCAATGATTCGAGCTTTGAAGAAGTGGAGACAATATCTAATTCCTAAAGAATTTGTCTTGTACAATGATAACTAAGCTTTGCAGTTTATTAGTAGGCAAGAAAAGTTGAATCAGAAACATGCAAAATGGGTAGAATTTATGCAGAATTTTACTTTTTCTATTAAACATATTGTTGGAAATACTAACTAAGTTGCAGATGCTTTGAGCAGGATGAGTTTGATTGTATAGGAATTCCAAGTGGAGACCTTAGGGTTTCAACACCTCAAAGAGATGTATAAAAAAGACGCAGATTTTAATTAAGCTTATGAGGCATGCAAGAATCCTTTCTTGGGAGATAGAAGCCCATGGACTGAATATTTGATCTAGGATGGATTACTATTCAAGGGAAGCCAATTGTGCATACCGAAATGCTCAATGAGAGATAATTTGTTGAAGGAGAAACACAGTGGAGGTTTAGCTGGACATTTTGGTCATAATAAAACATTTGCATAGTTGAGTAATTCATATTATTGGATGAGCATGAGGGAAGAGGTGAAACGTTTTGTGAACAAATGAAAAATATGTCAATATACAAAAGGAAGACATAGAAAATTGATTTGTATCAGCCATTACCAATTCCAGAGAGGCTGTGGGATGCAATCAGTATGGATTTTTTTTTGGGATTGCCTAGAACTCAAAAAGGGAACGATTCCATATTTGTTGTGGTGGATAGATTTTAAAAAATGACACATTTCATACCATGCCAGAAGACAAACGATACTGCACACATAGCCAATTTGTTTTTCAGAGAAGTAGTGAGACTACATGGATTTTCGAGGAGCATAGTCTCAGACAAGGACACCAAGTTTGTAGGACACTTTTGGAGGAATATATGGAATAGGTTGGGGATGAAATTGTCCTTTAGTTGAACATATCACCCTTAGATAGATGGAAAGACTGAAGTAATAAACATGAGTTTGGGAAACTTTTTGAGAAGTTTAGTCACTGAGGAAGGTCGTCAATGGGATCAGATTTTGGCACAAGCATAATTTACATTCAACAATTCAGTGAACATGAGCACACAGAAAAGTCCATTTGAAATTGTGTATGGTATACGACCAAGAGAGATTACATAGTTGAGAGATATAAATCACGACGAGTTTAGAAGTGTTGGAGAAGAGGATTTTGCAACATAAATGCAAAAAATCTATGACAGAGTCAGAGAACAACTATAGAACAACAACTAGAAATGCAAGAACATAGTTGATCAAAAGAGGAGAGAAGTCCAATTTGAGTTTGGAGATGAAGTTTTAGCTCATTTGAGAAAATAAAGGTTTCCAAGGGGAACATATAACAAGTTGAATATGAAGAAGATAGGACCATGCAGGATTCTCAGAAAATTTGCATCCAATTCTTATGAACTTGAGTTTCCAGACAATGTTGGGATATCATCGATATTTATTGTTGCAGACCTGTATCCTTACATGAGATATGAAGCAGGAGAATTAGATGATCATAAAGAAGTTCGGTGGGAAGAACAATTTCCCAAAACAGAAAAACATCAGATGGAGAAAATCATTAAACAACGAGATGGAAATAAGACTAGGAGAAAGACATATCCTGAATATTTAGTGAAATGTAAAGATCATCCAATGGAAGATGCAAGTTGGGTCACAAAACCTGATAATTTGAAGCATAGAAAGGTAGTGCAGGATCTCATGGGCAGGAGTGCATGAAAATTTTAACCAGATGAGTATGATGCAGGACCATCGATTTCAAATTCAGAAAGAAAGAGTGGAGGCAAAGGAACGACATCTCAGCAATGACATCATTTCAAATCAGAAATTAACTCGAAATTAGATCGATTTGTTGAGATATTTTGTAAACAACATTTTAAAAGTGTAACTTGTTTGTAAAGTCATAAAGGACTGTAAGGGATTGCAGATATTGAGTGTTGACTCTTATCAATCAATAATTGTTCATTATTATAATAGGACAGAGTAGGTAACCACTAAGATTTTGATAGGATAGGTTGCAGACATGACGAGAGAGCTCGTGGAGCCAATCCTTAGATAGTTTTTTCATTGTTGCATCGTAAGAGAGAAGACATAGTAGAGATAATGATATAGAGATCAGAGAGATTAGTAGAATAGAGTAGAGTAGAAGAAAAATTATGTAAGTTGTTTTCATGAAGGAATAGAATAGACCAAATTGTCCCAAATCCTTGGACCATGTTCATTTGATGTATGGATGATTGAATGTTATATTTTGTGTGTGTGATTTATTCCATTTTCATTCATGTGTGATTGTTCAAGAAGTGTTACTATGAAGTTGTGATGAATCTAGATGAGTTTCAATTATTTATATTCTCATACTCGTATGCAAGGTGTGCATCTTGAACACAAGGAGTGCATCGACTAAGTCTCAAAGTGACTCAGAGAAGTTCAGAGAGAACAAAGGAAACTTAGACCAGGTGCAATGTGTGCATTGTGTTGAGAAGCGACCAAGCATCGAAGAACCTAGAACAGAGAATGCCTGGTGGGTGAGAAGAATTTTTTTTCAGGAAATCATTCGATATGAGTTATCGAAATCTCAAGAATGCAAGGTGTGCATGAGAAATATAAATCCATTTAAGGACAAAGTTCAGAAGGGATAACACTTTTCAAAAGTGTTAATGAGATCCAAAAGTTGGACTTGTAGGAAGAGCAAAGGTTCAAAACCTTTGGACACTTAGAAAATATTCTAAGTCACAAAGAGAGAAGAATCTTAGGAGGAAGAGAGACAATGGTTGTTAGATCACAGTGCAATGGATCAACAACCATATGATTAGAGTAAGGTGCATGAGCCTTATCACTTCGCACACTCAGGAGGGAGAATACACCAAGGGTTGAGAAATGAGATTTCCAAAGCCATAAGATCCATAAACTCAAAGTAGAATCACAGTCGTCTGATCAGAGGAACAGATCTAAGTCATCAGATTGTTCGGGGTAAACTTTAGGTGTCGAATTTCCAGAGTGGACCTGAGCCATCAGATACCACGAGTCCGAGTGGAGGCATGTTTGAAACTTGATTTTTCCGAAGCGCAGAGAGACGAAGGGCTGGAGAGAATCTGGACCGTTGGATCTAGGAGGACACGTGTTGACAGGACGAAAGATCTAGAGGAAGGTGAAGGTCGAAGTGTTGAAACACCCAAATCCGAAGAGCCAAAGGGACGAGAGACATCGATCTATAGTTGGACACCTGTCAACAGATTGCAAGCTCCAGGTAAATTCACTGGGGAGTTTCAGTTGAGAACTAAGACCACTGCACTCTGAAGACACGAAGAGATCACAATCATTGATCTAGGAGGAGACATGTGTCAGAGAATTAACAGCTTCAGATAAAAGAAAAAGGAAAGCAAGAAGTCGAGATTTGAGATTTTCGAAGACCAGAAATCTGAAATGACGAGAGCCATTGATGTGAAGGAGGACACGCAGTGCCAGATCTAGAACTCTGGAAGAAAATGGAGGATGGAAAAGGTCTGAAGACCTGGATAAGATATTGGTTGTTGATCAAGGAGGGAATCACAAGACCATTGATTTGTTTGAGGAGGAAAAAGTCCCTAAGCGAGATCCCAACCGTTGATTAGGGAGGATACGTGTCAACAGATCTTCCACTCCGAAAGACAACTAGTCAAAAGTGGCAAGGAGTTGAGATTTGAGATTCTCGAAGGCCGGATTCCCGGAGAGGATCATGGCCATAGATTCAGAGAGAGAAGTGGTCGCAGATCGTTAGCTCCAGAGGATTGGAGTACGAAGGCAGTGAGGGTTTGAGGCTTCAAATCTCCCAAGTCCAAAATCGTGAAGAGACCTCGCCCGTTGATTTAGAAGAAGTAGATATGGTCTGTAGGGTTTGGAGAGGACAGATATGAACCATCTATTCATAGGTATCGTCAAGATCGTGAGATCGACGATCTCGTAGAAATTCAGGGATAGAATTTGTAGGGGTTTTAAAATGTTGAGGGTGTGTGCAGTCGTGTGGTCATCACCCAAGTTTATATTAAGAGGGGCCTTACCTGAAAAAAAGTTAACTCCCAACACTCTGATCTTTCGCAGGAGAGAGAAAGGGAAGGTCACAGGTGTCATTAAACCTGTACCTAGAAGATGAAAGGGCCCATGTTTTAATACAGAAGGGATCCATTAAGTTTCTAGAGAGTCATTGACTCAAGAATCAGAGATCCTTGACCGGGAGGTCATGCAACCCTACTGGGGAGTTGATCCAAATTATTTTTGGCACGAAATGAGATTGGAGATATAATAAAGAAATGCACAGAGATATCATAGATATTCAATAATATAACAGATATATATCAGAGATGAAACCATAAACACAGATATACAGTAACACACAATTTCTATTAATGAAATAAATGTACAGAGACTGTAAAATACAGACTGAAAGACTCGATAGAATGGTGGCATCTTATCTCTAAGAAGAGATGTGACGACTACTCACATTCGCAAGAAGATGATTACAATGAGGCTCTGAAGGCCTTTTTACAATAAACAGGAATGACAAAAGTCCTATACATCTAAAAACCTAACCCTAGGAGATGAAGCGCCAAAAGTCATGAGGGCCCCGTTTGGGTAAGTTAGTACATCAACTTCCCAGGGTCGTAACTTTTGCATACGATCTCCGTTTTAGGCGTATGATAGCTCATTTGAAAGGTATCGTTGAGGAGATTAATTTTGGGGGCTCAATAATGCCTTCAAATATATTTTATAAACTATATCTCAAAAAACTTTCATTTGGGCCCTCAAAATGGCCCCGGAAGTTAAAAACTGCTAAAAATAGTAAATTGTCAAATTTGCCAGAAAATTGTTTTGAGCCAGTCGAAAAAGGTGGGTGGCCACCGATATCCACCTGGATTAGGAGTAGTGGGGCTGAATCATATAATTATTGTTTTGTACTATATATTTTTCAAATATTGTCACATTTTGGGGGACATGGATCCTCCCCACCAGATTATGATGAAGAGATGATTCCTAAGATTGCGGTGGGTCAAGGTCCTTGGGTGCAGAAACCCGATGACATCTGACGTAGTCCATATACTAGATTTAGGTAGAAGTTGGGAGACTGACTATGTGCACTTTTTTCTGAGGTGGGAGTCTGCCCTATGTTGATGTGAGACATCAAGGAATATCCTATTCTCATGGATATTTGGAGGGATATGTCATGTGATATGATGTCTCTTATGCATCATATCGTCGGAGCCACTAGGATACTAGAAACGATGAGGGATACTGATGATACACACTCTTCTTCCAGTACCCCATTGATTGATGAGGGTGGTCGTGATCTTTCTCCACATCCTCCTCCTCCTACTTTACCTCACCCAGATCATGAGCAGACAACACCTATTCCTATTCCTCCTCCTCCTCCTTCACCTCACCTATATGAGAAGGAAACACCTATTCCTCCATCGCATGTTTCTGATTAGAGAGTCAACCAACCACTTCCTCCTGACCATCCATCATCTTCTACTCTATACTAGGCCTCCACTATTGTTGTAGATATGATAATCTCATTGGTTGGACCAGATATGTTATAGCATGTATTTGACTTGTTCATGATATATATATATATATATATGGTGTATTTTTTATGTTCATGTTGATGTACTTAATTTGTATGTTGATGTTGATGTGTATATTATTAGGTCATGTTTGATATGTTTGTTAAATGTTCTTGATAAATGTGTATGTTATAATAGTGTTCATTAGATGTGCATTTTTCCTATTCATCACGATGATGTACTTAAATAATTTATATGTTGATGTTGATGTGTACATTGTTAGTTCATGTTAGATATATTATTAAATGTCCTTGATAGATGTGTATGATAAATGATCCTTGTTATATTTGCATGATGATGATGTTAGAAAATGATTTTGTTTTGTTAGATGTGATACAATGATGATGCCCTATTAGATTATTAGATTTGTGCTGTACACAAAACCCTTCCCTCCTAGGGATTCTACAACCTCCTAGCCTTGGATCTTCAAACTCTCCGAACCGAACTGGTTCTTCGAGCCTTCAACGGACCCTGAGAAATCTATACACTCACACAAATCCGCTTGATTTCATGTGTAAGTTCAGAATACTTACAACTCCGCTCTGTGATGTTTGTACACAGATTCATGAGTACTAGTCTTGCACTAGAATCTTTCTCCTCTATGTGACCACGGGCTATGACCTCGAGCCAATCCTTCACCACTTCGGGCTACAACAATACTACAATATCCTCCTCTGTTTCCTTTTGAAAGAACTTTCTACAAATTTGTGGCTCTCTGCCATGTGCCTCCCTGGATCTGATGGTCCACCTATGCTTCAGGTTTCACGACATCACAAAACTTCACTTACTCCACACTTATTTATCCTAGGTATTTGATTCTGGGATTCTATAATCTGCGGCCACATGTCTCCTCACACTCAATGATTAGATTCTCCTCGCGAGTTCGCAACTTCAATTATATCACCTTTCAATGATTCGAAGTGTCCCAAAATCCTACCTCTGAAATACCTCACGACTAACCTTCGTGCAACTCATCCTAGATCTAGCGGTCTGAATAGATTCTAGTCCCTCTTGGATGGATATTGCTTGCTAATTATGGGAAATCTCAAAGGACTCCTTCTTTAGAAGATTCTCTTTGTTCTCCCTCCTGAGCTTGTCCTTCCTTGAACTCTTTTCTTCTTAGAATACTCCTTCTGAAACTTAGTCAAGTTTCAACTTGTGCATGCCTTGCAATAGATTCTCTCCTAAAATCCAACCACTCTGTGGACAACTTTAGACACTCCTCTTGAACTTCTGAGTCAAAAGACTCTGTCAACATAGACTTTGCGGACGTTATTCACTCCTTGTATGCAAGGCTCATGTTATCTCTTTTGAGTTTATGAGTCGAAATAGACTCTATCAATGCACTCCTTGCGGACACTATGCACACTTGCACTTGTTTGTAGAAGCAAAATGATTGAAACTTATTTAAAACCTCACATATTCATACATTCAACCATGTAAATGAATTCATAAACACAAGAACAAGAAATAAGAGAGAATTCCTAATAAATAAAATGTCTACCATTCATTCATCCAGATAGATGCATCCACAATACACATTTGGGATGATGCTCTTCTGTTATATTCATTCAAATGAAATATACATATTTTCATATGCTACTTCTCGGTAGCTATCAACTCTCATCTACAATGACTATACTCTCAAATAACTAGAGTGCCAACAACACTACTGGGAAACGATACCAAGATTTATACAAGAGGGCTCTTCAAGCTCTTCCCTCCAACTACTCTAAAGATATCTTCTCGAATTAAAAGTTATCAACTACTAATATTTATTACAAAAAATGTTTGTGACAGATAGGTCAGATCGAACACATCGAATCTGTACTGCACTCAACTACATTAAAAGAAAATACATTCTTCAATGTCTTCATGGACCATCCAACTCTACAACATTTAATATGTTCTTTAATTACAACTCCTTTCAAAATATTTGTGTGATACATATTCCTCAAAATGTAAATTTCTTCAAAATGTGTGCTAGTGCGCCTAACTATCCTCTGTTTATGCTTCACTGGTGATGCTCTTGCATCATACTCTTTGGGATGAAAAACTCATGGACTCCTATCCATGAGCTCTTGCACTGAACTTCCATGCTTCTGGATATCCACTTTGTTTACCCAACTGGCATATTCTATTGGTCATCTTTTCCACTTTACTAGATACTCAAAATAAGTTTTCCTTTTGGTCTTCTTACCAATTCGTCGATCTATGATCTAGTCCATTTGTGGCTTCTCTACTACAGGCATCTTATTTTTCCACTGGATGTCTTTCTGATCTTTGGGTCCTCCTACTCCATCTTACTTGTAAGGATACATGTTTTCAATGTTGAATATGGGTGATATACCCACATCTTCTAGCATCTCTATCTCATAAGAATTCTCATCAAATTTTCTTAGGATTTTGAATGGTCCTATCTTCTTCAACTTTAGTTTATTGTATGTTCCTCTTGGAAACCTATCCTTCCTAAGATGTGCTAGAACTTGACCTCCAAATTCAAATTGAAGTTTCTTCCTATCTTGATCAACGCTATGTTTATATTCACTGCTACTCTTATTCAATTTCTCCTTGATCTGATTATGAAGTTCCTTTATTTCTACAGCGAAGTCTTTGTCTTCAACGCTCCTAAATTTGCTCTGCTCCATATCTCTTAACTCTGGCACTCCCCTCAGATTCATTCCATATATTATATGAAATGGACTCTTTCTAGTACTTATGTTCACTCATTCAATATATGAAAAATCTTCTTGTGCTAGAATCTGATCCCACTGGCTATGGTGTTCAGTGACCAAACTCCTCAACAAATATCCTAAAATTCGATTCACCACCTTAGTATGTCCGTCTGTTTGAGGGTGATATGTAGAACTAAAGGATAGTTTTCTTCCCAACTTCTTCCAAAATTTTCTCCAGAAATGACCAACAAATTTGGTATCCCTCTATGAAACAATACTCTTGGGCAATCCATGGAGTCTTACAACTTCCCTGATTTTTTTTTTAGCAATGTGCGTTGCATCACTAGTCTTCTGGCATGGGATAAAATGCCCCATCTTTGAAAATCTATCAACTACCACAAATATGGAATCACTTCCTCTTTGTGTCCTTGGAAATCCTAACATGAAATCCAGGCTTATTTCATCCCAAGGACTCTTTGGAATAGGAAATGGTTGATACAACCCAATACTTTGCTTCTTCCACTTTGCAAACTACAAAATATTACACCTGTTCACAAACCTTTTCATGTATTCTCTCATACCTGGCCAATAATATCAACCGTTCAATTGTGAAAACATTTGTTCATGGCTGAAATGTCTAGCTAGACCTCCACTATGCATTCCTTCCACAAATTCTCCCTCATCAAACATTTTGGTATGCAAAACTAACATCCCTTGAACAACAACCCATCCTGAATCAGATATTCGGCCCACTGGCTTCTGTCTCTGAGAACAGGATTCACACACGCTTCATATGCCTCCTTGAAATTTGGATCATCATGATACATTTCCTTAAGGTGGTAAAACCCCAAGGTCTTCACTTGAAATTCCTGCAAAATTAGACATCTCCTGCTCAATGCATCAACAACCTTATTAGCATTACCAAAAATATGTTTAATGACAAAAGTGAAATTTTGCATAAACGATATCCACTTGGCATGTCTCTAGTTTAATTTCTCTTGTCTGGTTATGAATTATAAAGCCTAATTATTGCTATACAAAACAAACTCCTTCGGAACGAGATAGTGCCTCCATGTAACACTCCCATGGCCGTCATCCCACTGGTCGAGCAGACGCTACTGTGTGGAACAATATCATCCTCATACTTAATTAATAACATGCATTTAAATCAAATTAAACACATTTAACTCAGAGTGAGCACAAGATTATTGCTAACATAAATAATCCCTAGCATTAACAATAATTCATATGCACACATATTACATGTTACATATAAGCATCACAGACATGCATATACTTATAAATTAAGTACAAAATTAACACTTATCTTTTATTACTGGCGTAATTCCACCAACCACGTGCATGCCTTCCACGAACCTATCAGCCTTATACCACACTGCTCATCACTCTCAGCAGTGGGTCACCCCCAAGCTGGGACTAAGCTCTACCCAAGGCAAGGAATCCTAGTCTAGGCTGAGGTTACAGGGAAAACTTCACCGAATAACTGGAAGGATTCTTCCTAGGATGCCTTCTTACGCCCACTACTAACAGACTCTCATTCCCATCATGCCTATTCCACCGAGGAGTATACACCTTCACAAGCACAGTCCATCGGTGCTTAACCTCCCTTTCTGGGCCTCAACAATAGGCTGGATCAGGAATTCTTAGAGCTTTGAATCTAGTGTTGGACTCTCTCTAGGAGAAAACCACTTCCCAATAGACTCTCTTACCTGGAGGGATTTGCTCACAGGCTTGACAAACTGCTTCTTCTACCATGGGCCCGACAACCCGCTTCTTCTACCACAGTCCTGACAACCCGCTTCTTCAGCACACCCTTCGACTCAATTCCAATCGGGTGAGGGAAACCACAACAAAATCAAGCACTCAGTTGACACCAGGATGACAACCACAACAAAAAATGGGCATAGTCTCGCAAATGGCAACAACCAGATGCTAAAACAAAGCACGCTCAGGTGATTATCCAGGTGTTGGGTTCTCCAGAAGACACAAATCGTCTCATGTTTTACCGGTTATAGGATGCATGATAGGAAATTATGTAGAGGTTGAGGATGGAGGCCAAACATAGAGACCAGATGATAATACACTGGACAATCACAGAGGTCTCATTGTTTTGGTTTTCAATGTTTTCTGTGATATGCCGAGCTCAGATGCAGAGATCACACAGTTTGGACAATGAACGACAGAATGGAGAATGAACCCCCATCATGGCTCAACTCAACAGTTTTTAAGTGCATGCGCTAGGGTTGACACTTGTCACCCATGAAGCTCGTTCCTTTCCATTTGGAAGTCACTCGTCCTTCCAAAGAACTTAGGATAAAACATCACATTTCACATGGCTTTTGGAATAATATTAAAATATTGTTCCCAAGGACTTAAGCCCCTAGGCTTAGCCTCTCTTTCCAACCTTCCAGCCCCCAATCCCTTACCCACTCTATGGAATCTTAGTTCCCCCATCACTCATTCATCGTGGTCGGTCTGCATGCAGCGGTGTTTATATTTTTATTAATGTTCTGCATGATTACATATACAAAAGTAGACTCCCTAATAACACATAATCCCACTAGCTTATATAAACTTGGCTCACCATCCTATAAAACATAATTAAAATTCATAATGCAAGATTTACACTTCATAGACATGATTTACAATAGGGCTCGGCCCTGGGGACATTACAATCCCCTCCCTTTATTTTTGCACTGTCCTCAGTGCAACTTTACACTGCATCTACAAGCTTTTCAAAATTTTCAAAAAGATGCGGGTACTCTGCCTGCATAACATCTTCATGCTCCCATGTCACATTCTCAGGACCATACCAAGTCCACTGGACCTTTACAAGCCCTATAGCTCGATTTCGGAGATGTTTGTTTTTCCTGTCCAATATGTGCACAAGATGCACTTGTAGGACACCTTCTTGTTCCACCTGAATCACATTCCAATCAATTACATGATTAGCATCATGTCTATATTTCTTAAGAAATGAAACATGGAACACATTATGTACAATCATAGTTGCAGGTAATGCAAGCATATATGCAATTGGCCCAATCCTTTCCAGGATTTCAAATGGCCCACAAAATCTGGCTACTAACTTGGCGCAACTTCCCAGCTTCAGGGAACTCCTGTTAGCTTTCACTTTCAGGAAAAAGTGATCACCCACTTTGATATCTCTATGGGTTCTGTTCTTATCAGCAAAACTTTTCTGCTTGTCCTGGGAAGCTTTCAAATTCTGCTTAAATTTTATCATTTGGTCCTCCATCTCCTTGAGCAACTCTGGTCCAACAACTCTTCTATCAGCTGGATTATCCCAACTCACTAGAGTATTGCACTTTCTTCCATAAAGTGCTTCAAATGGGCTCATCTTCAACGATGCATGATACCCATTGTTGTAGATGAACTCTACCAAGTGTAGGTAGTCTTCCCATCTTGATGGTTTGTCCATCACACACATTCTCAATATGTCTTCTATTACTCTATTCACCCTCTCTGTCTGTCCATCAGACTCAAGATGATAAGCTATACTAAAGTTCAGATTCATTCTGAATCCTTTGAACAATCCTTTCCAAAAATTCAAGGTGAAATTCGGGTCTTTGTCATACACAATCATTTTAGGAATTTCGTGCAATCGTGCCACTTCCTTCACGAAAATATCAGCAACCTCTGGTGCCTTGTGAGTAGTTTTCAGTGGAATAAAATAGGCATATTTTGTAAGATTTTCCACCACCACCATGATCGAATCATACATCTTGGTTGTTTTGGGAAATCCTATAATAAAATCCATTGTCACCACTTCCCACTTCCACTCAGGAATGGGTAAAGGTTGCAGCAACCCTGATGGGTGCCTATGCTCAGCTTTAACTTTCTAGCACTCCATACATCTGGTGATGTATTCAACTATATCTCTCTTCATACCCAGCCAAAAGTAATGTCTCTTGACCACTGCTACTGTTTTCTGATATCCAGGGTGCCCTGCATAAGGCACATTATGCATCTCCTGCAAAATCATTTGTTTCAAGCACTGGACATTGGGTACAAAAATTATGTTCTTGTACAACAGTATTCCATCTATTTCCAATTTATAAACTTCCATCTTCTGTGGCATCTTACCCTGTTGTAGCTTCGCTACCAATTCTCTGTACTACAGATCTACATTTTCCTCCTCTAGAATTCTGCTTTTAATATCAGTCTGATACATGCTAGTGGTTTTAGCATGTAATTCATGCACCCTCCTGTTGAGCACATCAACCACTTTATTCTCCTTTTCTTTGATATGTTTGATCTCAAATTTGTACTCACACAGAAATTCCAGCCACCTACTTTGTCTAGTGTTTAAGGTTGGATGATCAAACAAATATTTTAGGCCATTGTGGTCTGTTCTCAATTCAAATCTCCTTCCCATGAGGTAATGTCTCCATTTCCTCAGAGCGTGAACGATTGCTGCCAACTCCAAATCATGAGTGGCATAATTCTTTTCGTTCTCTTTCAGCTTCTTGGACTCATAACAGATTACAAATCCATTCTGACTAAGAACTCCTCCCAACCCTTCTTTTCATGCATCCGTGCACACCACGAAATCCACATTTGGATCTGCAATTCTCAAGATTGGGGCGCTGGTTAACAACTGCTTCAATCGCTGGAAAATTTTATCACACTCTTTAGTCCACTGAAACGTTTCCTCCTTCATTTGCAGGGAAGTGATAGGGTGAGCTATCTTTGAGAACCCTGTAATAAACCTTTTGTAATAGCCCACTAGACCCATAAAGGATATAACTTATGCCACATTCCTTGGCGCTGACCATTCTCTGATGGCCTCAACCTTCTCAGGATCCACAGAGATCCCTTCTTCTGAAATAATGTGCCCCAAGTAATGGATTTACCTTTGATAAAATGAGCATTTGCTCAACTTGGCATATAGCTGGTGTTCTCTCAACACTTGTAGCACCATCCTTAGGTGTTGTTCATGCTTTTCCTCTAACTTGGAATAAACCAAAATGTCATCCAAGAAGACTATGACAAACTTGTCTAGATAGTCCCTAAATACACCATTCATCAAGCACATAAAAATAACAGGTGCGTTCGACAGCCCAAACGGTACCACTGTGAACTTGTAATGACCATACCTTGTTCTAAAGGCGGTCTTGCTGATGTCTTCATCCTTTATTCTTACCTGGTGATATCCCAATCTAAGATCTATCTTCAAAAATATTTTCTCACCTTTCAACTGATCGAAAAGATCGTCGATCCTCAGCAGAGGATACTTGTTCTTGAAAATTACTTTGTTCAATTGTCTGAAATCAATGCACAGCCTCAACGTCCCATCCTTCTTCTTCACGAACAGGACCGGGACACCCCAAGGTGACATCCTTGGTCGAATGTACCCCTTCTTTAGAAGCTCTTCAAGCTACAATTGTAATTCTTTCAGCTCTGGCGTACTCATTCTATAAGGAACTTTCAACACTGGAGCTGCTCCAGGCATCAAATTTATAGAGAAATCGATATCTCTCTTCGAAGGTAGTCTGGGTAGCTCCTGAAATACGTCTTCAAAATCTGTTAGTACCTCATCATCCTCAATACTTGACACCTTTTCCTTAGGTGTTTCCCCCACATGGGCTGCAAATAATTGACAGTATTTTCTGTAACACTTCTTCAACTGCATTGCTGAGATTTCTCTAATAGTAATAGCTCTAGGAATTCCTTGGACTATTTTCCAATTCCCCTCCTCATCTAGGCATGTAAATTCCTTGTTACGATAGTCCAAAAGGGCATGGTGTTGGTCCAACTAGTCCATCCCAATTAATCAATCATAAGAGCCTAACGACAGAATATTCAATTCAGCCTTCGTGCTCAATCCCTTCATGTCCACCGGATAGGACTTAACCAACTTAGTGGCTTTCCTCTTGGTTCCTGTAGCCAACTGCACTAACCAAGACTTTTCATGTTTTTTCTTGATAAATGCAAACTTTCCACCACTCTAGGGTCTATATAACTATGGCTAGCCCCTGAATCAATTAAAATAATAAATGGTTGGTTGTTAATCATACCTTCCACTTCAATCATGTGCGATTGAAATTCATCTTGCTTGTTGTCCAGGGCCGCATATATCCTTGGCATTCTACTGCCCATGTTCTCCACTATTTCAACTTGTTGAACATTATGGAAAACTCTTGCTTTGCCATTTTTATGGGGACAATCTCTGTACTTGTGGTTCTCTTTACAGCCCCAACACTGAATGGGCATTTGTCTCAGCCTTTGTTCTCCCACTTCAGCCATTCTCAGCTCTCTAAACGATGGATGTCCTTGAGGACTATTTTTGAAGAAGGGAGGTTTGTTTCCCTTCTGCCTCTGTTCTTTCTTAAACTTATTCTGGTCATCCCAAGCCTTCCAGAAGGTAGGCTTTTGTCTTTGTTGTTCATATAAGAATTTCACTCTTCTTATTGTTTCTTCCATAGTCTTAGGGTCATCATACTGAATCTTGTCACCAATGGGAGGTGGCACTCCACTAAAATACCTCTGAATCTTGATAGCCTTGTCTTTTATGAATGGAACATACTTCAGTAATTCCAAAAACCTTCGTTTGTATTCATCAATGGTCATGCTGCCCACCTTGAGTTCGAAGAACTCCTTCATCTTTTTGTCATAGTATCTTTTAGTCAGGTATTTCCTCTCGAAATACCTCTTGAATTCCTTCCATGTGATATATTTCTCTCTAACCTGTTGCACCTGCACAAGTTGATCCCACCACATGGATGCTTTTCCTTTTAGTTGATACATCACAATTCTTCCTTCTGCATGAGAGGAATAATTCTGCAGTTGGAAATATTTCGTCATGCCAAGCAACCATGTTTCAGACTCTTCCTCCTTCTTATGTTCTCCATCAAACGTAGGAGGCTTAATCTTATTCATCTCCCCTTTCAATTCATCCACTTCAGATCTTCGGTGTTTTCTGGTAGCGTATGGGATCAAACTACTATGTGCTTCCTTATCGAAATGCTTTGGGGAGCGACAATGATGTTTGCTACCACTCCTCGATCTTCTTTTTCTCTCAGGGGTCCTGCAACTCCCTATTTTTCTTGTGTCACTCTCCTTTTCCAATTTATTTTCTCTTCTTTCCAGGCTCTTCAACATCTTTAAGTTGAATTCACCCTGCTGATCCCTGACCCTCATGAGGTTCCGACTATCGAATCAACGATCCTGGGCATCTTTCTGTAATCTTTCAATGATTTTCATCACATGCCCTTCCTTATCCAATTCTCTTTCGTGCCCATTGGAGTTCGATCCTTCGACTACCAAGTTGACATCCCTTCCTTCTCTTTCATTCTCTGAATTGGAGGCAATCAACACTTCTTCCATTTCTATACTTGGCATCGATTCGCGGTTGTCCTGACACTCATTGAACTCTGCACACACACAACATGCAATCCACCAAAGTTTCTCAGGCCTTAAACCCTTAATAAAACTACAACATTCATAAACCAACGCGAATAATAAAACGCTTCGACTTCACAAATTTTCCGATTTCTGCTTGGCTCTGTAATTTTCAGGTGATAGCTCCCTCTTTCTCCCAACCCTCGTAACCAAAATTCATGACCAAATGCTAGAATACTAGGTGCTACTCGGGATTTCGACCTTCAAAGAGTTTAAGGCACACACATCTATCTCCCAGAGTTTCAATTTACTGAATTCGAGCAAATCGGGTGGATCGACGGTCCACTTTTACCCAACATCCAATTGTTAAAATATTCTACGGTTCTTCCGTCTTCGAATATTTTGGGACTTAGGGACTTCAGGTTTCAGGGTTTCGGTCCTCGAGGCTCTCATACTTGCTTCCCTCTCCAACCCCCGACTTCCAAAAATTCAATTTCCTTACCCTTCGGTCGACAACACAGTTGTCTCCCACTAATGTAGCGACACATGGTGTCCTTACGAAGGTACACCTATCAACCATGTGGCCCCCACCTAACGGATGTGCTATGTGTTCGTATGAGCCCTCAACGCTCAGTAGTTCACGACTTCTCAGTCAAAAATAAATTCTTTCAACCCCCGAACCCCTGATATGTGATACCCCGCGAAGGTTTTGATCCA
This sequence comes from Picea engelmannii, assembly GCA_009831015.1. Classification (NCBI taxonomy): domain Eukaryota; kingdom Viridiplantae; phylum Streptophyta; class Pinopsida; order Pinales; family Pinaceae; genus Picea; species Picea engelmannii. The sequence continues at coordinate 44,003 of ML791399.1, forward strand.
ATGGCTCTCTCGTGGCTTGGATCCAACAGTCTGGATCTCCTTCCCTGCCCCTCGCAACTCAGAACTTCGTGAAACCAAGAATTTGGTCTGGGCTCCAAACTCACGAACCCCAAATTCGTGAAATGATCCAATGATGTGGGTTGAAATGAGATCAACGACTCATATTGACCACGATCAATTGTTCACGTTGATTCTTGATATTAGGGTAGTGAGTTCGTCCAACTCCTAACCACCTTACAGCTCCACTAGATCCTACGGTCCTCGCGATTTCGTGAGCTCTCCACGGAGAATTCTGACTGCCCGATTCACTCCTCAATGACTTCTTCCCAACGACTGAGTATTCTCCCTCCTGAACTTAATTTCTATGCGACAGTTTCAATCTCCATCTCCTTTTGAACACTTCAAAGGTGTTATCCCTCCTAAGCTTTGTAAGACGGTCAAGTAGTCCGTTGACACTCAGAAACATTCTGAGGTCTGAAATTAGTCCTCCAGACATAATTTCTTCTCAAAGCCTCAATCCAAAGACCCCTTATCCGGCCCATCCAGGCTCAGTGTTGAAACTAGGCGCTGATACCATACTGTAACGCTCCCATGGCCATCATCCCACTAGCCAGGCAGACGCTACTGTGCGGAACAACATCATCCTCATGCTTAATTAATAACATGCATTTAAGTCAAATTAAACACATTTAACTCAAAGTAAGCACAAGATTACTGCTAACATAAATAATCCCTGGCATTAACAATAATTTATATGCACACAGAATACATGTTACATATAAGCATCACAAACATGCATATACTTATAAATTAAGTACAAAATTAACACTTATCTTTTATTACTGGCGTAGTTTTACCAACCACATGCAGGCCTTCCACAACCTCCCAGCCTTAGACCACATTGCTCACCACTCTCGGCAGTGGGTCACCCCCGAGCTAGGACTAAGCTCCACCCAAGGCAAGGAATCCTAGTCTAGGATGAGGTTACGGGGAAAACTACACCGAATAACCAGAAGGATTCTTCCCATGATGCCTTCTTACGCCCACTACTAATAGACTCTCATTCCCCATATGCATGTTCCTCCCAGGAGTATACACTTTCACAAGAACAGTCCATCGATGCTTCAACTCCCTCTCTGGGCCTCAGAAATAGGTCGGACCAGGAATTCTCAGAGCTCTGAAGCTGGTGCTGGACTCTCTCTGCGATAAAACCACTTCCTAGTAGACTCTCTCACCTGGAGGGAGTTTCTCATAGGCCTGACAACCTGCTTCTTCTACCACGGGCCTGACAACCCCCTTTTTCTACCACGGGTTTGACAACCTACTTCTTCAGCACACCCTTCGACTCAATTCCAATCGAGTGAGGGAAACCACAAAAACATCAAGCACTCAGTTGACACCAGGATAATGACCACAACAGAAAATGGGCATAGTCCCGCAAATGGAAATGACCAGACCCTAAAACACAACATGCTCAGGTGATTATCCAGGTGTCGAGTTCTCTATAAGAAACAAATCGGCTCACGGTTTACTGGTTACATGATGCATGATAGGAAATTATGCAGAGGTCGAGGATGGAGGCCAAACGTAGAGACCAGACAGGAATACATCGGACAATCACAGAGGTTTCATGGTTTCGATTTTCAGTGTTGTGTGTGATATGCCAAGCTTAGATGCAAAGGTCACACAATTTGGACAATGAACGAAAAAATGGAGAATGAAACCCCATCATGGCTCAACTCAACAGTTTTTAACTGCATGCACTTGGGTTGACATGTTAAGCCATAATATTGGGCTCATTAACCCTTAATTGGGGCATATTAGATTAGTAATGTTATTTTATTTATGTCGGCTTTCTCATTAACCCTTAATTGGGGCATATTAGATTAGTAATGTTATTTTATTTATGTTGGCTTTAGGCCATTAGTTGTAATTATACCTCCTATTCTCCTATATATACCAAGGAGACATTTTCATTTTGAATCATCTTGTACTTGAA
>ML791399.1:51332-70892 GCA_009831015.1 Picea engelmannii
TAGATTAGTAATGTTATTTTATTTATGTCGGCTTTAGGCCATTAGTTGTAATTATACCTCCTAGTCTCCTATATATACCAAGGAGACATTTTCATTTTGAATCATCTTGTACTTGAACATTTAAGTGGGGTAAAAGAAGGTTGTCCCCTCAAAGAGGCTTATTATCTGAAATTATCTCTTTTTTCAAGGTGTTGAGTACTTTTTCTGAGGTTTTTCTGTGCTATATTGATGTTTGGTTCTTAACATGACACTTGTCACCCATGAAGCTCGTTCCTTCCCATTTTGAAATCACTTGTCCTTCCAAAGAACTTAGGATAAAACATCACATTTCACATGGATTTTGGAATAATATTAAAATATTATTCCCAAGGACTTAAGCCCCTAGGCGTAGCCCCTCTTTCCAACCTTACAACCCCCAATCCCTTACCCACTTTTTGGAAGCTTAGTCCCCCATCACTCATTCATCGTGGTCAGTCTGCATGCAGCGGTGTTTATATTTTTATTAATGTTCTGCATGATTACATATACAAAAGCAGGCTCCTAGCCTTAACACTTAGGCTCTCCGACCTAATAACACATAATCCCACCAAATTATATAAACTTTTCTCACCAGCCTATAAAACATAATTACAATTCATGATGTAAGATTTACACTTCATAGACATGATTTACAACAGGGCTCGACCTTGGGGACATTACACTCCACTTATTCAAGGTTTTAATTATAGCATAAAAATCTCTATCATATGTGGAGTATTTTCTCTTGACATCGTTTAAACTCTCACTGAAGTATGAAACAGGCCTATTATCTTGGCTCAATATTGCTCCAATTGTAGCTCTACACGCATCACATCTCACCTAAAATGTCTTCCCAAAATCCAACAAAACCAGAATCGGTTGTTCCGTTATCTTCTTATTCAATATATTGAAGCTCTTCTCAGCCTCTTCTGTCCATTTTAAAGACTTATGTCTTTTCTTCACTATATCCATCATTTGTGCACCAATCTCACTAAAATTTATGATGAACTTCCAGTAAAAACTTGCTAATCCATGGAATCTTCTTACCTCAAATATACTCCTTGGCGATGACCATTCTTTGCTTGCTTTCACCTTATTGGGATCCATATTCAATTCATTTGAAGAGATCACAAAACCCAAATAAATGAGCTATGTCTTCATGAAAAAGGACTTGTTTAAATTTATCAACATCTTCTCCTACCGCAACCTTTTCATCACTAATGTTAAGTGCCTCAGATGCTCTTGTTCAGTTTTACTAAAGACCAGTATATCATTCAGATATACGATCAAAAAATTCCCAATAAAATCTTTCAATACCTCATTCATCAATCTCATAAAACTACTTGGGGCATTCGTTAATCCAAACAACATAACAAGACATTCATACAATCCCTCATTTATTTTAAAGGTTTTTTTCCACTCATCACCTTCTCTCATATTTATCTGGTGATATCCACTTTTCAAATCTATTTTTGAAAAATATTTTGCTCCACTTAAACAATCAATTAAGTCATCCATCCCCGGTAATGGAAACTTGTACCTAATGGTGATCTTATTTATGCCCCTTGAGTCTATACACATTGTTCAACATCCATCCTTCTTTGGACTCAACACAGTTGGTACTACGCATGGACTCAAAATTTCACTAACCAAACCTTTGTCTAACAGATCCTAAACTTGTCTTTTCACCTCCTCGTTCTATTGAGGTGTAAACCTATATGCTGATTTTCTTGGAAGGCTTGCTCCTGGTATCAATTCAATGTGATGGCTGATACTTTTGATAGGTGGAAATGAGCTCGGTAAATCATCCACTACAATGTCAACAAAATTCTCTAACAAATCTTGAATTTCCTTAGGAAAATCCTCCATAGAAGTACTTGTAAGGATAACTTTCAGCTTCCTCACTAAAGAAAATTGCATCTCCTGTTCCTTCTTAAATTCATTCAGGAGTTCCTTCCCACTCATGAGAAGTATGCTCGTGTTGGATTCTTCTTTCACTTTCTTCTCTTCAATTGGTAGCAACGTATGTGTCCTACCATTCTTCTCCAAGGTATAATTATTTATTCTTCCATCGTGGATGGAATTATTATCATACTGCCATGGTATTCTCAACAAAACATGACATACATCCATGGGAATCACATCACATAGAATTTCATCTCTAGATCCTCTTATTTTAAATTCAACCAGGAATTTTTTAGTGACTGTTACCTGATGATCCTTCTGCAACCATGAGAATTTATACGGAATCGGATGTATAGTCATCTCTAGCTCCAATTTCTCCACCATCTATGTGGATACTAAGTTATTAGCACTCCTACTATCAATTATCACCTTGCATACTTTGTCTTTAGTCTTCCAAGTTGTTCTGAACAAATTATTCCTCCGCACCGACTTTTCAACCTCTGGCTTTGGATTTAAGAGAAATTTCTTCATCATCAAAGATCTCCCATCTTCTGCGCCTTCTGCCTCAACATCTCGCTTCTGCGCTTCTGAAATGTGAGCTTCGCCTCCTTCTTTCTTCCGCTAGGGACATTCCCAAGACATGTGTCCTACCTTTCCACATGCATAACACTTTATCTCACCTCCTCTACCTCTTCCTCTAGGAAAAGAGTTTATACCACCACTCTTCCTTCCTCGGGAAATTCCTCCTCTCTCCGAGTGACTATGTGGTTTCTCTGCCTCACCTTTGGGATTTTGCGTCTTGTCATGGGAAAATCATTTGCCTCTGTTCAAGCTTCTGCCTCTATTTTGTTGACTCTGCTTCTTGGACAACTTCTCCTCTGCTTTCATTATAATATGGTACACATCCTCTACTATCTTTACGGTCAACATGTCGATTTCGTCCTGGACTTCATACCTTAGGCCGATGATGTACCTGGAAACTTTTTCCTCATCTCTCTCTTTTTTTCCAGCTCTAATGTTCATTCTATAGAAATCCTTTGTGTACTCCTTCATAGTCATTCCTTTCTATCTTAGGTTCTACAACCTCCTAAACAGATTTATATGGTAGTCCTTGGGTATGAATTTTGCCTTTATCTTGGCTACCATTTTGATCCCAACTCTTAATATTTTTCTTTCATTTTCTCCTCCTGTCAGCCTGCAGTTCATCCCACCATAGTGTTGCATGTCCATTTAACCTAGTGACAACATGTTTTACCTTTTTATCTTCTTCAACATATTCATAGTCGAAATACTTTTCCATTTCTTGTATCCAATCAAGCAATTCTTCAACGTCTAAATTACCTTGATACATTGGGATGTATATCTTTTCTCTATATCCCAACTTAACAATTGCTTTCAGTAAGCACTCTTCCGTAGCATCCTCTACTACATCTTCTTCAACTTCTACTTCTTCATTTTCTGCGTTGCTGACATCTCCAGCATCAGGTTATCTTCTTCACGTTGTTTCCATCACATCCAACCTTGCTCTAAGTTCTCTCATCTCCCTTTCCATAGATCTATTTTCTATGGTCGACTCTGCATGTATCCTGGGTGGCATTGTGAAAATGTATCTGATACCACTCGATGATATCATCCTACTTATCTATCTCCCTTAACTACATAAGTCAATTCTATATCTTTTCTGATACCACTCTGGTGTACACAACCCCCTTCTCTCCTGGGGATTTTGTGACCTCCCCACCTTGGATCATCAAACTCTCTGAACCAAACTGGTTCTTTGGGCCTTCAACAGAACCTAAGCAATCTATACGCTCACATAGGTCCCCTTGATGTCGCATGTAAGTTCATACTACTTACAACTCTGCTCTCTGACATTTGGCGACATCTATTCATGAGTACTAGTCTTGTGGTAGACTCTTTCTCCGCTATGTGACCATGGGCTATGACCTCGGGCCAACCCTTAGGAACTTCGGGCTTTGGAAATACTACAATATCCTCCTTTGTTTCCTTCCCAAAAAACTTTCTCCACATTCATGGCTCTCTCCCACGTGCCTCTCTGGATCTAACGCTCCAACTATGCTTTGAGTTTCACGACTTCATGAAACTTCACTTACTCCACACTTATTTATCCCATATATTTTATTCCCAGATTCTCTAATCTACATCCATGTGTCTCCTCAAAGTCAATGGTTATATTTTCCTTGCGAGTTTGCAACTTTTACGATCTCACCTTTCAATGCTTCGAATTGTCCTGAACTACGACCTCCGAAATACCTCACGTCTAACCTTCATGCAACTCCTCCCAGATCTAGTAGTCTGAATCGATTCCAGTCCCTCCTAGAAAGACATCACTTCCTATTTCTAGTAAATCTCAAAGGACTCCTTCCTTAGAACATTTCTCGTTGTTCTCCCTCCTGAGATTATCCTTCCTCAAACTCTTGTCTTCTCAGAATACTCCTTTCGAGACTTAGTCCAATTTCAGCCTATGCACACCTTGCAACAGATTCTCTCCTGAAATCCATCCACTCTGTGGAAAACTTCAGACACTCCTCTTGAACTTCTGAGACAGAAGTCTCTGTCAATGCACACTTTGTGGACGCTATGCACTCCTTGTACGCATAAGGCTCATGCTATCTCTTTTGATATTATGAGTCAAAACAGAGTCTCCCAATGCACTCCTTGCAGACACTATGCACACTTGCACTTGCTCGTAGAAGAGAAACGATTGAAACTTATTTAAAGCCTCACATATTCATAAATTCATCCATGTAAATGCATTTATAAACACAAGAACAAGAAATAACAGAGAATTCGTAATAAACAAAAAGTCTACCCTTCATTCATTCAGATATACGCATCCATAATACACGTTTGGGACAATGCTCCTCTGTTATATTCATTGAACTGAAATATACATATGTTCATATGCTTCGTCTCGGTAGCTCTCAACTCTCACCTACAATGGTGATACTCTCAAATAAATAGAGTGCCAACAACACTACTTGGCAACAATACCATGATTTATACAAGAGGGCTCTTCGAGCTCTTCCCTCCAACTACTCTAAAAATATCCTATCAAATTAAAATCTATCAACTACTAATATTTATTACAACAAATATTAGTGACATATAGATCAGATCGAACACATCGAATATGTACTACACTCAGCTAGATTAAAATAAAATGCATTCTCCGATGTCTTCATGAACCATCCAAATCTACAACATTTAATATATTCTTTAATTACAACTCCTTTCAAAATATTTGTGTGATACACATTCTTCAAAATATAAATTTCTTCAAAATGTGCGCTAGTGCGCCTAGCTATCCTCCGCTTATGCTTCACTGGCGATGCTCCTACATCAATTTGTGTGCTATCTAATTAAAAATGTTTATATGTGGTAGAGGTATATATATTTAGATGATGTTAGTGAATTTAAATGTGTATATTTTTAGATGATGTTTATGTTTGTTAGATGGTTATCATCACAATGTATTTTTCTTATTAAATGGTCTCTATTATAGATTATGTATTGATGAAATTATATCAAAATTTTATATATGAAACATAAAGACTTAATTTAAATAAAAATTGCAAAAATATTTTTATAAATTACAAAGTTCAATATGGTCGAAACTATAATTGTAAAATTACCATAAACATTTTTCTATTGCATAGATAGTTCATACATACGCATTCTAACTAAATTATTTTTTCAAAAAAGAAATAACATATGAATAAATGTTATTTTTCATTGTGCTATTTACTCTTTTTGAATAGACTCTTCTACACCAAAATTTGTTATTATAAAAAGTTATTATCTCCAATGATAAGCATTCTGTTGGCCCTAAAATTTTATGGATGCAAATCTTCCTATTGTTAATTTTGTCATTATAAAACATTATATCGAGAAAATAGAATTTGATATCCCATTAAAAATTCAACTGGTTTGACATTTTCCATGATTTCACAATTGAAAATACTTAGTTTCAAGTGTAAAAACCTTTGCGAATCTTACAAATTATATAAAATGACAACTATAAAATGTTTGGCTAAATTTTTCAAAAAACATGTTGTTACGACTTTATGATGAAAATAATTCTTAAAATTTTATATTAAACATGCAATGACATATACATATATTCAAATAGAAATATGAAATTCTATTTCAATCAATCGTTCCATGCAATCACAAATAATTTGAAAGACGAACACATTACGCATAAAACTGATTATTAACCAACTAAAATTGTTCAAATATTTTTTATAATTAACTTTCTATTTCCTCCATCACAAGATGAATAAAAAACAATACAATTAGCAAAATAAGGATGACAAAAGATACATCAACAATATAAATGATGAAATGAAACATCTACATATCACTCTTTGTTTTCATCACCATGATTATCTTCCTCACTTGACATGATAAAAATTTTGTTCTCAAAAATATGTCTTGATATAGGTTCATGTCTTAATACGAACCACCAATCCCTATCCAACACATATGGGTTAAAAAGAACTTGGTTGCAGTGTTTCTGGAAAACATAAGCATCCTTAGAGTCATCCCACATCTTTCTAGAGTTGATACATATCAGTCCATTATCACGATCTTCCTTTACATTATTACGATCAAAGGTTTCCCACTACTTGCGCTGAAAAATAACACATTAGAAAGAAAATAAGTCCACTCGAGTGATATCTGGTATATTTCCAACATAGTCTAACTTCCCTTGTATTAGGTTTTGATCACAGTGGCTAGAATGACTAGATTGGTCGAACTCAACTTCCACTCCATAGTCTTGTGTCATATTTCCATCATCGACATCCTCTGTTTGAAAATGATTTCCATATTCCCACATACATGGGAATAAATGAACCTATAAAAAACTGAAAAAATCACAGTGTCATGTCTCTAATAACCCGACCAACAAAATATAAAATATAGATGTTACAATCCAAAGGTGCATTATGAAGTTAAAAATGTACACAGAGAGATTATTACCAAGTTGTTGCACCTAATCCCTATGTTTAGTGCATCCTCTTCAAAACGTAGGTAATGATCAGATGCACTATATATCTCTCTGATCTGGTCAACAATCCAACTTTTGGGTCATATCATTGGCATATTTTCTTTTAAATGATCCAGATAAGGCATGCTTCTACCGTTCAACCGTCTAGCTTCTTTCATGTCACTGTACTATTTCCTCCTCTTTTGTTCATCCAATGCGACCCACAACTATGTTGCCTCCAAATTGTAAAGAATGAATTTATTGATGGCATCAATTTCTAAATTCGTTGATGTATATATTCATTAAATCAAACCGACATATAGTATGTATGAGATCAAATTATAGATTATGAATTTCAGTGTGAATAATTAATATGTATAAATTTGACAAACGATAAGTCACTTACTCTTTATCAAGTGTCTTTTTCCATTCGTTTGGAGAAGCTCCCCTTCTCTTTTTTCTTCATCCATTTTGTCATCCAAAATCACCGCACTTGGTGTTTTGTCGATATACTTGATGTAATCAATGGCATAATAGAAAGACTCATATGATATGTACCTCTCTTCCATAGACCCCTCAAGTTTTTCCCTTTGTCCAACAATTCCTTTCAATTTATTCATATACCTCTCTAAGAAGAACATCCAACGACAAGAGACCACTATGGCTAATTCAACATCATCTACTAGGTGAATTAGAAGATGAACCTGGAAGTCCATGAAACTCATCGAAAATTCCTTCTCAAACATACAAACAATATCAACTATCTCTTGACACCATTGTGGAATGCTAGCCATATGAATCTCCTTTGATGTGATCCAACGTACAAATGTAGATAATTTAGATATGGTGTGTCATAGGTCCTGGGGGAATTCATGGTTGACACACCCACACATGAGCAAAGGATAATGGCACTACAAAGTAAACAGATTAAAAATTAATTATATTTTATCCCATAGAATAAAAATCAAAACAAATAATAAAATCATGTTTTTGACATACATACTCTTAGAAGGTTCAAATGGTCATGTGATTCCAACCCCGACAAATGGTATTTCACAGTGAAGTTGCATCATAGTGAAGACTCATATAAATAAGGAACCTTCACACCCAATATAAATCCCTTTTCCAACAAGAAATATCATCTTTCTTCAAAATCCATGGGACATCACCTTCTTTGAAAGACCAAAAGGGACCATCTTCTCCTCTACTTTCTTGTCTTGGTCAATGTTTCTTTTTAGTTTTTAAAGAAATAAGATCTCTCCTAACAATCAAGGTGTCACTTTTTTTTATGATATGCGCCTCCATAAAGAACATGAAACATTTTTAAATATATGCATGGGATCTAGTAAGTGGGAAATATTAATATGCTCCCAATATGGGAGCTCATAAAAGACAGATTTCCTTTTCATCCCAATGGGCATTTTTTCAACATAGGTGTTGAAGAATTCTAGATCATTGAACATAGGCTCCCAATTTGAATCAAACATTTATCTCATATCCTTCTCCTTCTCTCTCTCATATTCTCTAAGCCATTCTATTGGTGTGATTTTTGCATGCCTTTGGGTTCTCTCCCATTTACCATTGAAAGCAGATGTTTCTCTTTTGTGACAGTCTTGTTCTAGGAGGAATACCCCAGAGTAGTCGTACACTAGATTTCATAGGTGTTTGGACCTCCTAGCCTTCAGAGAAGGAACACAACATTTACATCCATGATACACTTTTGTTACAATTCTTGTAAAATTATTAATGTATACAAATCATGTTAGCGAACTGAAGATCAGAACAATCACAACAAAGTAAATATGCCTAAAAATATTGTTACATATATAAACACATCAATAAACATGTAATTTACCATAGAAAACTCGTAATCCTGGATAATCGTGTGTGGTGTAAGCACATATGCCTCCTCTCTATTGTGATGGGTATTGGTACATCATATACATGTATCCCTTCCCATAATTCCTTCAACTCATCTACCAATGGTTGTAGGTAGACATCCATAGTTTTCACTTGTTTTCTACCAAGGACTTTAAGATCCAACATAAGGTGTTCATTCTTCATGGAAAACCATGGAGGAATATTATTATTGATCACTACTACAAGACAAATAGAATAGTTGGTGTTTTGGAGGGTATATGGGTTGATGTCATCCATGTCTATGTCGATTCGTAGACTTCATACTTCATCCTTGAATTTTTCTGGCCATGTATCTTCTATATGCTTCATGGATATTGAATCTTTTGGGATTCACATAACTCCCGACTCACTTTTGTATGAGGCATGTCATCCCTACAACATATCTAATTCTTTGCAACGAAAGAGACTTTGAATACTTGGGATTATAGGCATGTTCCTCAATATCTTATGAGGAGGACCATGTGATTTTCCATTTTTATTTGATTTATGGTACTTATCATGCCCCATTTTTCAGACATATCTCTTTGTCTTCATATTTTGTTCTATATAGAATATAATCATTCAAACATGCATGACATGATATGTACTCAACACCCAACATTTTCAACAAATTCTTTTCCTCTTCACAACTATTTTGAAAGACATTATCACTCATAATAACCTTATCTTTGAATAACCTACAGTTAGTGGAAAATAAAAACAATGTCATTTAACGTTCATAAAATCGACCATTTTTAATGTTCATTGTGTGACAATATTTATCAAAATATAAGGGACTTGATGGTCAATTAACTCAATATTTCTGAGAAACATGTGGTTGACATGCCAAACTTTTCTTTCAAGTGGTACAATAACATCGTTGTCCCCATTTAGGTAGACTTTGACCGGCTATGTCCAAAGAGATAGGTGGTGGACACGGATTTAAGGCTTTCAAAAAAGGTATCAGTGATATGAGCATAATCCCCTAGCTCATCATTCTGGAATGCATCTAACAAAACTATCTCCATGGAAGTATTATCCCATAAATAATCATTCATACCAACCTCTATATGATTGACTCCATTGCCAACTTGTGAAGAACTACTATTGTTGTAGTCATTCCTAATTGGTGAATCTAGATGTAGTGGGAATTGAATAGGTGGTTGATTCAACGATTCTTGCTATGCTTCCTCTCCGAGTTGTTCTCTTATTGCAACCTTCTCTCGATTTAAAATTGTAGTGGGGTGCAACGGAAGATGATAGGTAGGTCGCTCATCACCAAAATCCTAATTTCAAAAATATTGAACAGTAGTACATCGATGATATTAGTAAGAGTAATGCAATTCGTTTGTTCAAGTTACATTATACCAAACAATCATTACCATTGCTGACCCAATATTGCGGCTGGAAGATATCATGTTACAATTGGTAGGGTAAAGCGGGTGTCCATTTTCATCTACCAAATCCTTACAGTATGTTGCTCAGGATAAGATTTTCTGACGTTTTGGAAATGGTGGAATACTTTATGCATCTGAAATCAATTCTGAATTAGGATCCTGCAAATTTGAATACATTTTTATTCAAATTGACATGGATAAAAAATAAATTCAGTTAGATAATCGAAATATAAATAAAATATGAACTTATTGGATATGGAAAGGGAAAAATTTGCGATGGACTTTGAGAAATATGGAACTCGCTGGAATTTGAAGAATTGTCTATTTGATATTATAGGCTCTTCTCCCTGCGTTTGAGAAAAATCAACAATAAATTTTTAATAATAATGTGACTTTAAGTGGAAAATGTATACTATGAATTATTTTAAGTCATGTGGATGCATCCTAAAAGACAATTTAAGATGAATATACTATTTTGTGTGCAAATAAAAATTTAGATAAATTTTAAAGTATAATGGTGCACTTAATTAAACCAAATGCATCAGTGCATATATAACAATGTAAAGCACCAGGGTGTTTAATTACTAACCGCACCGGTGATCAAGATTTCAAATAAAAGAAGAATTATATGATATCGGTGCTCAAAAAATATTTAGCACATTGGTGCATTTCATAAACGAATGCACTGGTGTGTTATATTAATAATCGCGCTCACGAATTATATTAATAAACACACCAGTGTTTCAAACAACTTAAAAAAAAGAGTGACTTTTTTTTTTACAACTGAAAAATGAGAGGGAATTTATTTTTCGAAAATCTAATTTCATAAAGTCCTTTAAATAGTAAGAAGATATTCACTACTTCATTAATTTTCCAAAATTTACAGGGGATATATTTGCAAGAGAGACATATCGGGGAGCACTATAGAGTATAAGAATACTTTGAGGCAACAAAATTATTCAGAAGATCAAAATTTGAAGGGTATGGTGATTCACTCAAAACCCTTTTCATAAAGTCCTTAAATAATATTAAGTTATTCACTATTTCGTTATTTTTCCAAAATTTACAGGGGAGAGATTTGCAAGAGACACATACCGGGGAGCATTGTGGAGCAAAAAAATACTTTGGAACAACAAAATTATTCAGAAGATGATAATTTGAAGGGTATGGTGATTCACTCAAAACCCTTTTCGAGCAACAAAATTATTCAAAAAAAAAAAAAAAATCATAACTACCTTAAAACCTCGCTTCTTCTTGCTTATGTGACTGCAAAATTTCACCTTAGGCTTTAACTCCCTATATCACTTCACAATTAGGGATTTTCATTTTAGGCATTTTAGATTTAATGGCTTTGTGTTTCTAAATATAAGGTGTTTGTCCTATGATGCAAAACGACCACTTATTGTATCGGATCCAAACCCTCTTGACACTGTCACATTTAAAAAAAAATGGTTTATGGTTATCAGTGTGCCTATTTGACTATAACTCACCAGTGCACTTAATGATAAAGAACACCAAAAATGCGGTGACATAATTTTAAAAACAAATTCATTCATCCGTGTGTAATTTTTTTCGGTTATTTTTTCGGTCCATGGTATTTTTTTTTTCATTTTTTACTCTAGTCACAGTGCGGTTATTGATACATGTCACACCATTGTAATTTAAAGTATTTTTTTAAAAAATATTTTTTCTTGTCGGTGTGTTTCCTATATCAAACGCACATGTACGTTTATATTATTATAGTGCACCAGAAACCAGATTTGTTTTTATTTATTTTTTAGTTGAAAAATATGTGATTTATTTATAAAATATATTTTATAGCTTTTGTATTGTATGGTACAGATTGTATATTGATAAAAAAATGTGCAAGAATATTTCAAGTAACAAAAATTTTGATCGACACAATGATAACACATCCAAAAAAGAAAAACACACAAGTTCTTTGTAAATTCTATACAAAGTTAATATGTTTGAACTATATGTAAGTTTAACTAATATGTATTGGTTAGTGTGTGTAATGCATAGCCACAAAATGAGGAATCTTGATAAGATTGTTTTTTATCTAAGTGTAGAAGAGCGTAAAAGCTTGATGGAAAATTTTCAAAATGATGAATCATGTGAATGAAAAAATATTATTCAATATGAGTTCTTTTTGAATTTTCATTAATAATATACTTAAGAACATTAGATAACATGTTCCAAACAATCTATTAATTCACATATGTTTAATCTTCTATAGGGACCAACAACGAAGGAACATAATGTCGTCCTAAGAAAATAAAAATGATAGAAGATGTGAATGATGGTGAATTGGTCCTTAGCTCATTTGGAGTTGTGTTGGAGGTTAATTAAAGGGGGGGGGATTTTACAAAACCATGAGGGATATAGTGGAACAAATATATAGACATACTTTCCACTTACAATACAAAAATCAATCCAATGATTTCAAGAATTAGGTTATATCTAAACTATAGAAAGCGTTTCCATAACAATGGTCAATGAGACCTGTCAGACTTGCAATAAAAAAAACATACAGAAAAAAGGAATCATTCAAAAAGTAATATTCCTCAAAATGCTTTAATTCAAGAATATGTATATATTACTACAAAGCATTCCTTTATTAATATCAATTTATTTATATTTAGTTTACATATATCAATATATCAATAGTTTATTGTCTGCATGTTAATTTGTTCAGGAATATTATGAAAATCCCAAAGGATCAACGAGATGATATCCGAAATATGCCAGTAGGAATGTCCAAAAAAGTGTACACGGAGATGGTCAAAGAAATGGACATAATTTCATCACAGGAGGAGCCATCTCAACAACAATGTGATTCAAATGTATGAAATCATTGAAATTTTTTATTAGGTACATATAAATAAATAATTTAGTATTACATATTAATTTTCAAGTATTTTCCTGTAGAAAAGAAAACAAAATGGAACCCATTCAACACATAAAACATGACGACAAGGAAGAAAAGGGTTTATAGAAAAGTTTGTGATTAATTGATATTTCCTTATAACATTAACTTAAGATTTCATTTTTGTATATTTTAAGTTGTTTTACATAAGCCATACTTGAATGTCTCCAAACAGGTGCTAACATATAAAGAAGAGCCATTTGAAGGATTGATTAACATTGGGTTAAGGGTTGTGAGTATATGTTGGCATATCAAAAATTAATTGTGGAATTTGTAAGTATCTATGTTGTTTTATTTCTCTCATTTTATAATTAATGGAACAAAAAAATTCCTTTATATTAAATCTATGATTTATTATGGGGTATAAAAATTCCAGGAAACAAAGTATAGAAATATGCCAACATAAGAGTTGTTGAGAGAAGGCATGAGATTTGGTTTTCAAAGAATGTGTATCAGTCTGCAAGATACCAGATATAATAAATATGCAGAACATAAATAAAAGACTAGAAATGGCATAATAATAGTAATATATCCAGCATAATCTCCGCAATAACATAGAAATGATATAAGAACAATAACATAAATAGCACTTTGATTTATAAAGCAATGTTCACAGGCCTCTTCGAGGGGGCAACCTCCAATCGAGCAATGCTCTATTACAATAATCTCCGAGCTAGGGTTTTCATACCCTCGACCCTTATTTATACTAAATATGTCTATCAAGAGAAACATCTAGAGGAAGATCCTTCTAGAAGCGGAAGCTTCTATTAGGTCTTCTTACATCGGCCTTATTCAATTTTATTGAAAAGCCTTATTAATATTTACCTTTATTACATCTGAATATATTAATCTACCTATGTGCAGGTTAGGACCCTAACATGTTTGTCCCCTTAAAAACAACCTTGTCCTCAAGGCTTGAGATGAGGAAATTGTTGCAGAATGGTAGTTGGTTCCCAAGTGGCATATGCTGGAGTCATATATTTCTACTGGACTAGCACTTCCTTGATGGTTCTCTGACGCAAGCGATGCTCACGCTAGTCCAAAACTGCTTCGGGATGTAACCAAATGGATCCTTCTTCAACTAACTCGGGAAGGTTGGCTTGAATTTGGCACCTAGTTCCAATCACCTTCTTTAAGCATGAAACATGGAAAACTGGATGTAGCTTCTACTGACTGGGCAGAGCTAACTGATATGCGACTTGTCCCACACGCTTGAAAACTATATAAGGACCATAAAATTTGGGCGCTAGCTTCTGATAATGCTTGGCCTTGAGGGAATTTTTCTTGTATGGTTGCAGTCGCAGAAACACCTAATCCCCTTCTACAAATTGACGTTCAGAGCGACCTAGATCTGCTTGTTGCTTCATGCAATTTTGTACCATGACCAAGTTCTCTTTAAGGGTCTGAAGAATATCCTCTCAAACTGTAAGTGTTTGGTCAATCGCCTGGACCTTCAAGGTACACGGTAAGTATGAGAGAACTGAAGGTGGCTTCTGTCCATATACCGCTTCAAAAGGAGTCATGTGAGTAGTTGTATGGTAGGAAGTGTTGTAGCACCATTCGGCTAGGGGTAGCCATTGAGCCCACTGATGTTGTTTTTTAGAAGCAAAACGCCTCAGATATGTTTGCAAACACTTGTTGACAACTTCCGTTTGACCATCAGTCTGGGGATGATAAGATGTGCTGAGATGCAATTGGGTGCCATGGAGCTTAAACAATTATGGCCAAAAATTACTTGTGAAAGTTGGGTCACGATCAGAAACAATAGAGTGCGGCATGCCATGAAGCTTGAAGACCTGGTCCATGAAAAGTTGAGCCACAATGGATGCAGTAAATGGGTGTTGAAGAGTGCATAAACGAGAATACTTGGAAAGGCAATCCACAACCAGCATTATGTCTGACTTATTCCCTGATTTGGGTAAGCCAGTAATAAATTCCATAGAGATATCCTTCCAAATAGCCAGTGGAATCGGAAGCGATTGTAGTGTGCCTGGAGATTTGATTATTTCTCCCTTGTTGCATTGACACACCTCACATTCATCTACAAAATTACGGATGTCCTATTTCATACCATCCCAGAAAAAAAAATGTTTGACTCTGTCATATGTTTTGGTGAACCCTGAGTGCCCCGCTGTGGGTGTAGAATGAAGCTCAGAAAGTACCGTGGATTTAATATTTGATTGTTTACTTAAATATAAACAACCTTTATATCAAAGCTCATCCTAGAGCCAAGAGTGCCCTGGGGGAACCAGAGCCTTGGTCTGCAATTGTTGGATCAGATGCGAATTTTTGGGATCTTGAAGCCATTCCTGGAGCACAACTTGGAGCCAATCGGGTACAATGAAGGAAAGAGAAAAAATGGATCCTTCTTCTTCATATTTTTGGGACAGTGCATCCGCCACTGCATTGTATTTTCCCTTCTTGTAAATGATCTCATAATCATAACCAAATATCTTAGTCACCCATTTTTGTTGCTCCTGGGAGGAAATGCGTTGTTCCAGAAAGTACTTGATGCTTTGATGGTCGGTCTTGATTTGGAAGCGTTGCCCCAAGAGATAAGGGTGCCATAGCTCAACGGCATGCAGAATAGCCAACATTTCCTTTTCACAAATGGGTTTTCCTAGATTCCTTTCATATAGTTGCTTGCTGGTGAAGGCCAAAGGTCGACCCTCTTGCATAAGGACAACGTCGATTCCTTTCCCTGAGGCATCACATTCCAACACAAAGGTCTTTGTGAAATTAGGAAGGAACATAACCAGAGTGGTGCACATGGCTGTCTTCAAGGTTTGAAAAGCTAGAGTAGCGGCTGGAGTCCAAGTGAAAGAGTTATTTTTTGAGGAGAGCAGTGAGAGGTGCTGCAATTTTTTCGTAGTTCTTAACAAACTTGCGATAATACCCTGTTAAGCCCATAAATATACACAAGATTTTGAGAGTCTTTGGGTGCGGCCAATATTGCATAGCTTCAATCTTTTTTGGATCCACCTCGACGCCATCCTTTTCACCCAGATGACCCAAGTATTCTACTTCTGAGGCACCAAAATCACATTTAGACTGTTTCAGGAAAAGTTGGTGCTGGGAGAGGAGATGGAGAACTTGATGCACATGAGTAAGATGGTCGGTCTAGGTTTTTCTATAGATGTGGATATCATCAAAGAAAACTAAGACAAAATGATGGTGAAAGGGATGGAAGACATGATTCATGAGGCTTTGGAAGGTGTAGGGGGCATTACACAAGCCAAAGGGCATGACCAAAAACTCATAGTGGCCCTCATGAGTGTGAAAGGCCATCTTGGGAATGTCTGCCTCTTTCATACGTATCTATTGATAGCTTGAGCGAAGATCAAGTTTAGTAAATAATTGGGCGCCACTCAATTCATCCAGGAGGTCATCAATGATAGGAATGATGAATTTGTCTTTAATGGTCAGTTTGTTGAGGGCACAGAAGTCAGGACACATTCTCCAAGAACCTTCTTTCTTCAGGACCATGACTACATGTGAAGTGTAAGGGCTCATACTAGGGCAGATAATGCCTGCATTAAGGAGTTCCTAGACCATTTTCTCAATTTCATTTTTTGTGAGAAGGGGTGGCAATATGGACGGATATTGGGAGAAAGGCTTCTGGGTACAAGGGGAATGGAATGATCATGAACACCATGGGAAGGAGGGAGGCCTTGGGGAGTGGAAATTACCATTTGATGTTTAGAAAGGAGAGCTTGGAGGTCATGTGGCACTGGGGGTGTTTTTTTTGCTTGAATGGCATGGAGTTGGGCAATGACACCAGAATGACCTTTTTTTAGAATCTTTTCCATGCGAAGGGAACTAATGAACTCAGGTGAACCAGTAGTGATGCCTTGGAATTTATATCAGTGGCCTTCCTGGTCGAATTGCATGGTTAATGCTTTAAAATCCATGAGAATGGGACCCAAAGTTCTTAGCCAGTCTGCACCCAACACAATGTCACAACGACCCATGTCGATAGAAGACATATGGGATTTTAGGTGGTAGTCATCGATTTGGAGATGCACATTTTCACAGTGCCCTCCAAATTTCATGGAACCACCATTGGCAATCATGATTTGGAAATTGTTGACAAGATGGATGTAGAAATGAGTTTCTTGGGCAATGCGGCAATGAATAAAAGTATGGGTGCTTCCACTATCAACCAGAATGATGACCTTCGGATGCTTGATGTAACCGATTAACTTGAGGGTTTGGGGAGCGGAAAATCCAGTGAGAGAATTGAGGGAAATGATGGGTTCTACTTTGAGAGGGTCTGAGGGAGGGGTTATGTCAGTGATTTCAGGCGACTCAGACACAAGGGGAGTTTCAACATCCTCTTCTGAAATGTCCTCAGAGATGGACATAAAAATATTTTGTTCCTTACACTTGTGGCCCGGGAAATATTTTTCATCACAATTATAACAAAGGCCTTTGAGTTGGCATTCAGCCATTTCAGCCCTGGTCAATTTTTGGATTTTTAATGGGGCAGAGGGAGTAGTGGGAGTGACGGGTTTAGGGCAAGGGATAAAGGAGGGTTTTCGGTTTTGAGATTATACAACCTATTGTGCTTCTTTAGATATTTTGGTAGCCTCCACCAAGTTGAGGGTCGATCCATGAGGACATGGGCCCTAATATCCTCCTTGAGGCCACTAATAAAACACTCTCGAAAGAAAGCATCAGTCATGCCCTCTGTTCAAAAGGCCAGGCATTCAAAGGAAGCTATGAAGTCTTCTATTGTTCTGGATTGTTTCAACTTTTTCAAATGGACCAAATGGTTGGTGTTCATGTCAAAGCATTCATAAATCTCAGTGAAAAATTGGGTCCAAGCAATATACCCTTGATGAGAAGTTTTTCTCCATTGGCACCATTGCCAACATTCTTGATCTAGATGGAGAACACCATATCGAAGTTTGGGCATGTCATCTATAATGCCATATAAAGATAAATAATGTTCATTTTGGGTTACCCAACCAGTGGGGTTTGAGCCATCAAATTTGGTCATGTCCACTCACGAAAGGTGTATGTCACGTTGAAAGTGATGGGACTGAAAGGTATGGGAATGGGAGGATGTTTCGCCTTCATTCTTTGTAGGTGCTTCAGAGAAATGGTCATCTGTAGGGATCTTCAGTTTGGTGCAGAGTGATGGAAAGACAAATTCAAGTTGGGTGGCCAGTTCTTGTTTGACTTCCTCCATTGAGGACTGCATAGTTGTATTTATGGTAGCATTGATGGATGAATCGATGGAGGCAACAGTAGCACTGAGTTGTTTCACTTCTTTTTGGGTTTCGAGGAAACCAGATTTCATGGTGTTGAAGCGAGCTTCTAGGTCTTGGCTATGGGTATGGGCCATGAGGATGGGTGAACTGAAAAGGGGTGGGCGAGGTCAAAAATTTTGTCGAAAAATGATAGGGATGAATGTGATAAGGGAGGAGAGATGAATCCAATGGAATAGGTCTCAAATAATGGTTTTTTTTTTTTTTTTTACACCTGTGGAGTTATACTCCGGTCTGAAGAATACTGTAATGATGAAATCCCCAAATGTTTAACCAGCCAGATATGTGTATCTACTTAGCAACCCGAACACAGTTGTGCGGAAATAGATCTGGTCTATTTTTAATTTGTTTATGTTTCTGTCCCCCAAGGGTTAGGTATTCAAGGGTTCTACATACAAGGGATTTCCCTGTGCTATAGCTCTTTGATATACGTATGGGGTCCAACAGTAGTACTCGGCCCAATATCTCAGGGAACTAACTAAGGAGGATAGACTGTACCCTTATCCGTACTACCCAACTACCCAGGTACTAGAGAATATCTTCCTGAGTGTTGTTCTCGGTGACACTATAGCAGTTTGGCAGTTGATAGGTTTATCTAAAGAGTGCTTCAGGAGATCTAGGATGATTTGTACATAGGTTTTGTCTGATGCGCTACCACTCGAAGGGGTACCAACAAGGGTTACAAGGGTGGCCAACAGATGTGCGCTTAAGAACCACTTGTATTTCTCGCGTGTATGAATCCCTCAATCGCGGGTTTATGCGCATAACGACAAATCTCTGTGGTTTAAAGACACTAGAATACGTCTCTACGCTGAAAACAAATTCCCACAATTTTTTCCAAGTAAAGTTATTTGATACCACTTGGAAGATACCAGATATAATAAATATGCAGAACAGAAATAAAAAACTAGAAATGGCAAAATAACACTATATCTAGCATAATATCCACAATAACACAGAAATGATATAAGAACAACAACATAAATAGCACTTTGATTCAGAAAGCAATGTTCATAGGCCTCTTCGAGGGGGAAACCTCCAATCGAGCAACGCTCTGTTACAATAATCTCCAAGCTAGGGTTTTCATACCCTCGACCCTTATTTATACTAAATATGTCTATCAAG
>ML791399.1:70942-86964 GCA_009831015.1 Picea engelmannii
TTATTTATACTAAATATGTCTATCAAGAGAAGCATCTAGAGGAAGATCCTTCTAGAAGCAGAAGCTTCTATTAGGTATTCTTACATCCACCTTATTCTATTTTATTGAAAGGCCTTATTAATATTGACCTTTATTACATCCGAATATATTAATCTACCTATGTGCGGGTTAGGACCCTAACACAGTCAAGAGTCAATTATTTATATGGTACATTGCTTTTCAATTTCCATTCATGTATATTATTTATTTCGATTTCCATTATTCTCACCAATGTAGATATACTCATTACACTTTATTTTTATTTTTGTAGATGGAACTCGAAGAAGAAGAAAACAATCGAGGCAATAAACAAAACATTCTACCAAATAACCCAAGTCAAGGAAGTAGCTCGAGCAATGACAACATTTTAAGTGAAGAATGAAGATCAATATATTTGGATATCAATGCAAGCTGTTGTATTTTTTGAAATAATTGTCTATGAAAATCAAACATTTTGTTTAATGTAATGGACATAGTGTCCCAATTGAAAGACAAGGGGTTACCAATAAGTGTCCCATTTTGTATGACAAAGATCCTCTTATTCATATATAATAAAACACATTTTATTTTATTCTATTGTGTTGTCCAATGTCGTTGTGAAATGCTACATCATTGATTAAATATATGGATGATTAAATATTATAATGAAGAGATGAGAAATATGATGATATAACAAATTAATCCAAATAGCATATCCAAATGCACTACTCAAAATTTAATTTATATGAATACTATTATAAGATATATGTCAATTTTTTGATGAATTATGGAATTAAAAAATAACAATAATTACACTTTCATAGGTTGATGTTTTTAAAAAGATAAAATGAAAACCAATGCATTTAATGTTAAAAATCATAGGTGCATTTAATGATAAAAATTACTAGTGTTGTAATGAAATGCACACCGGTGCTGACATATAATTAATCAACGCCAATCATAATGATATTTTAACAACAACAATTATAATAATAAAAAATGGTCTTCCATTGCGTTTAATTAAAAAAGTGCACCGATGATTCTGTATCATACTTCCACATCGGTGCATTCTAAATTTCATGAACCGGTTGAGTTTGTCCTATAACGCACCGGTGCATGGTATCATAGATTTAACTAGGGCATTGTTGTTACTAAATATATGTTGCGTTATGATTTATAAGAGCATTGATGCCCTAATATATTTTGAACAACCCCAGTGCTTTCTGTGAAATTTAAACATCGGTGCTTTAACTTTGAGAACACATCGAAACATGGTATCATAGATTCCACCAGTTCATTTTAGTTATTAAAGAACCAATGCGTTATTATTTATAAATGCACCGGTGCCCCAATATTTTAGGACTGACACAGTTCTTTCAGTGAAATGTAAGAACCGATTCTTTATTTTTGAGAATGCATTGGTACATATACACCATGAAGCGTACAACCTAGAAAAAAGTCCACTAAAACCTTCATCCACCCATATTTTTTTATTTATAATTAAGTTCCGTTATAATCTCAACAAAAACATCCGCTACCAAAAATGAATGTTTTCGCGGAGGTTTTTTTGCTAATTTTTTCCAATTTTGTAACACTAAAAACCTATGCTATAACCTCTTCTACAAGTTATTTTCCTTGTAGTGAAGAGAAAAAAATAAAATTAAATGAAAAAGAAAAATCAAATAGGAGAGAAAATTAGAATGAGGAACAAAA
Organism: Picea engelmannii; assembly: GCA_009831015.1. Taxonomy (NCBI): domain Eukaryota; kingdom Viridiplantae; phylum Streptophyta; class Pinopsida; order Pinales; family Pinaceae; genus Picea; species Picea engelmannii. The sequence continues at coordinate 72,674 of ML791399.1, forward strand.
AGTGAAAGGGCATGCCTATTGGCCGTCCCATTACCCTAATTCTTTATATTTATTTTTGTACAATCACTCTCAAAGGGGTTTTTCCTAACCAGGAGAGGGAGATGCAAACAAAACCATGAGTTGCATTGTAACTAGATATTGTCAAAATGAGAACTGAGCAATCCCTTCGATGTTGGTTTTCCCATTTGGGTCTCTAGGGAAAACACCATGTTCTTATGTGTGAATCTGTTTATTTTCTATGTTTTTTTCTCTATCTATGAGTTTGAATTGGAGTTGATTTATATTTCAATGGATACCTATGTTATTTAATCAATGGGGATTATTTACCAGCTATTGTTTTGATGTCTTCTTTCATAGATACAATCCCCGTGAGAAAGAGAACTAACCCAAAAGCTATTTATTCCCCTATGTTCATCCATTTATGAGATGGGAGATCAATGCATTTCATTCTATAGTTGTTGTGATAGTGCAGGGATGATCTAGGTGGGTACTGGTGGCTACTCTCCTATTTCACTAATTTGGAATGCTTGCACATCTTGGAAGTCTTTCTATAGTTCTTCGGGTCCCAAATTTATGGGGTCATTTTGATGCCCTAAATGACATTTTTTTGACATGGAAACGACCAATAGATGTCATAGACTTATATTGGGCCCTTCGGAATGTGTACTCCTCAGATAAAATTTATTGACAGTGTACCAAACACCCCAAATGGAGATTGTATGTAAATGTTTTTCCCCTGGGAAGTTGACATCTCAACTAACCACATCGAGGCGCACAAACCTTTTGGGGCTTCATCTTATGGGGTTAGGGTTTTAGATTTTTATGGTTTTATCATTGATTCTTTATGTTAAAATACCTTGTCATCCTATTTGTAATCAAATTCTTGTGAATGAGCATAGATGACACATATCTCTCTTTAGAGATAAGCTACCACCATTCTAGATAGCTTGTGTGTTTTGCATCTTACATTTTTTTGCATTCTATATACTTATTAATATAATTTGATTTTTATTGTATTACTATGTTCATTGCAATATCTCTATGCATTTCCTTGTTATATATATGTTATATATTTTCCTTCATTTCATTCTCAATATAATCCAGATCAGTGGTATCACAACAATTTTCTCTTTGTTGTTTCTCTATGCATGTCCCCGACGAGGTCAGGCTACCGAGAGTTGGGTCTTGAACTAGTTGAGATTGGGGAAGAACGCTCCAGTTTTCCTAGGTATCCTTCCATGGAATAATAAAAGAGAGACGACGAAGAAGGATATCCAATCAAACTATTTCTCGAGGAATCCCTCATACAAAAGAGGAATGAGATGATGGATAACTTCGCCCAAATCCTTCGACAACTTCCAACAAAAACATAGGCATATTCAACCAACAATCACTTCAGAGGTGTGATACACTTTAAGGTGAAATTTAAATTTGATATTCCTTTATTTGAAGGCCATATAGACATCGATGCTTTGGAAAAATGGTTGTCTGCGAAAGGGTTATTTCTCTATCCAAAAAATTTCCAACAGTGAAAAAATCACCTTCATTCTCCTTAAGGCCCTACCCCATGTTAGATATTGGTGGGAGACTTACTGTGCGTAACATGCCAAAGTTGCATGTACAATTTTTGGGCCATGACACACTTGGGTTGATTTTTTTGATGCCCTAAAGGAGAAATACTACCCTTTTGGAAACTATCATGAGCAGTACACGACATGGATAACTATGTGTTAGGAGAGAGACCATACAATGTTGGAGTACACCAACATCTTCCATACCTTGAGTAAAAATATGGGTATTAAGGACTCTAAGAAACACTTAGTTATAAATTATTGTAGTGGCCTACATTGGTACATCCAAATAGATATGGATTTTCTGGATGTCTCCTCATTAGGAGTCTCTTACCAATATGTTGTCAAGATCAAGAATAATTTCAAGAAAAAGAATAAGTGTGATTTCAGTTCTACAAACCCATCACAGTAGAAGACTGGTAAATTTTTCCCTAACTCATAGAGAAAATGATAGAGAAAGGGTTCCTAGCCCCAAGAACACCACTCCAATCTAACAATAAATAAGGGTAATGGAAAGTTGAATAAGGACACTAGAAAGTGGTGCAAGTTCCACAAAATACCTTGGCACAATACCGATGAATGTCACTCCAAACATTCATTTTTTTTCAAGACAAAATCCTCGGGGTTATATGCTAACTCATAATTTGATTTAGAACTAGAAAAGGGAAAATATATAATTGAAACAAAACCTAGTGTCACCATCACTACCGTTAAATTCTAGCTAGAGTAACTAGAAGAGCTTGAAGAAGGGTAACACCTCTTCCACTCATAGATGTGGGTGAAGGGGAACCCACTCCATTTCATTGTTGATAGTGGTAGCCAAAAGAACCTAATATCAGCATAGACCATCAATAGGTTGAACCTAACAATGATGATGAATCCTCAACTATACACCATCAGTTGTCTCAACCAAGAAGAGATGTTAATTTGGGAGGTTATATCTACAAGATACTAGAAGAATTCCCAACTATTGCGGTCTCTTTGATATCCGTGAAGTAATTTAGAAAGGTGGCATCTCAGACCATGAGATTTTACCTCTTTATGGTCTTGTCAGAAGGTGAAGGGAGGGTCACTGCAACTACCAAATCCTATGCACAAGGTCTCTCTACACAATAATAGTAGGTGGAAAATATAGTAGAAGAGAACAAATAAATCATTGCCTCGTCTATTGGGGTGTATTTAGAAAGTCAGGTAAATTAATAAATTGATTTGACACTCCATGATCCTCTTCCTAATGCCCCTATATATAGGCATTCTATTTGGAGAATGAAGAAATCAAATTCTAGATACAAGAACTAATTCTTAAGGTCTACATTAGAACAAGATCCTCACATTGAAAAGGCCCAATTGTTCTGGTACAAAACAAGGATGGGACATGGTGAATTTTTATTGATTATAGAGCCTTGAAGAAGATTATAGAAAAGAACCAACACCCAATCTCTTGGATTGAATATTTTTTGGATCAACTCAAGGGAGAATTTTTTTTTAGTAAGATTGGTCTGAATTCAGGATACCACTAGATGTCAATTGAGAAAAAAGATATATGGAAGACAACCTTCAATTATAAATAAGGTCTCTTCGAGTGGATATTCATGCCTTACGTCTTGACTAATGCCCCAACCACATTCATGTGGATGATGGATGATATACTACAACCATTCATAAATTAATTTATGGTCATATATTTGAATGACATCCTCATTGTTGACAATAAAAATTATAACGAGGAATTTCTCCCGCAAAGTATTGCTAAAGCCTATTATTTAAACTATGATAATGATATAAAATACTAGTAGGTGGGAGCCCCTTGTAGACTGGAGGCTCGGATATAGTCATATCACACATTTTATGTTGTTGTTTCGATGTTTCTTACAGGATATTATACGTTTGACGACGCAATATTGGTTTCGTTTTTAACATAGTGATAGGTGGATGATGCATTTTATGGGATGTTCTGTTATTCAAAGATTTAATGTTATGTTATGATTGGAATATATTTACAGTTTCTATGTTTGATCATGTCACCATGATTTATTACCTAGCTACACCTGTACAATAAATATGTTAGTAACAACATAAACGAAATCAAAGGGAATAAACTTACAAAAAAAAAATCCAAAATAAAGGGACTATGTTATGCTTTGTTAAAAGTTATGTGCAAATAAAATGAAAACTAGTGTTAATACTAACTATTAATGGTTAGTGGATATGTGGTTCTCATTTGAGTTATATTAGGTGCATTTGATATGGAAATACATATGGTATGGCATGGAATTTTGGCAATAGTTAATGTTCATGTTTTGGGTGGCGCATTTGACAAGCAATGTGGTCGCAAATTTCAATGGTTTTGAATTAATGACATGGTTAAATGTATTAGTGAGTGTTGGTTGTCGTGTACTTAGAAATTGAATCAAGAGGATATGGAAGTGACGTGCAATAAATGCTCATCCATCCATACTTCCCCCATTGAGTCATCACCCTAGTATGGTTATTGTTGCATTTTGTTTTGCTGGTGGTTAAGCTTCGAGATCCAAGCCTGAGAAGGAAACGCTCGACCAACTCGCCCCTTTTAAGCTATTAGTTACAGGTATGGTTATTTTTCACCCATCCATGAATTATGCTTTGTTTATGAACGAATGATGGCTCAATAATGCTTTATTTTTATTTTTCTTGATATTGGCAATTGTGTAAATGCATGGTTTTTCTATTTGGAATGACTATGTGGTTATTTGTTTTGCAAGTAAAATATTTGGTTTGGTTGGTGATGAAAATCATGATGGCTCTATGTGGTTTTTGAGTGGATATGGGTATTATTTCTCTGTGTTTTTGGAGGGTTTCTCTCTGTTATTCTTGCTGGCCGCATCATCACAGTTATGAGGGTAACCTTGTCCAGTCATATTCAGGCTATAATGTGGTTTCTTTGTATGCTTTTTAGACTGCCTTTTGTTCGTTTTGTATTTTCCAGAGTCATGGTCATGGTTTTATTACATGGTCGTGGGATTATTTTTATACTCTTGGAATAAACATATCTCAGAAGTTGGTCTTAGGCTGGCCATTATGCCAAGATATATGCTCTATGGTTGATTGGGTTATATAAGCTATGACTTGGGTCTACATTCCCACTGTCATTCTCATCAAGTGAAATGGACAAAGGTTATACCTTTGTTTGTTCTGAGTGCTTGTTACTGTCCAACGGGAATTCACTTGTCCTCTGCATCATTGTCCTACTGTACCCGTCGTTGAATTGTTGCACCATTTCACAGACTGAGAGTTATAAGGAACCATGTGCTTGTATCGAAGGGTGTCCTTCTATTGGTTGATATGTTTGGAGGACCTCCTATCTCTCAATGATATTGATGATCGAGCAAACTCTTAATAGCTTCTGTGTATTCGTTGTTAAAGAGCCCAATTTTTTTTTTAAATCCCTAACTGTCTTACTCAAATCGAGCATCTTCCTGATTGTCAAATATTGGTTGTAAAATGGAGTGGTTATGATAGTTGCGTCGAATACCTAGATCATTTTTATTTGATTAAATTGGTTGAAAAGGTTTTGATTGGGAATCAGTGATAATGTGCAGTCAATGGTTTTCTCTTCTCGTTATGATTTCGATCGTTGTATTCTTAAAACATGCTGTTAATTGCAAGTTGGTGACTACTGTGTGTTTCACTAGTCCCAATCAGTATCATGGAAAATAGTGGAAATTGATGACTGTGATTTTGTTGTTTCACTATGTATCTATTATGGAGGCATCATGCATGTTTTATTTAATTGCATTATCAGTGATGAAGCTCAGGTTTTATGTTACGGTTTCATTGCGAAGTTTTATTGGTTGATATAATGAAAAAGGCATGCAATCTGGCAAGTGTTAGAAGTTTGTTCAATTTGGAAAAGGGACCCGTGTATATGTTTTATTGGGCAATTGGGAATTTATGGACAATGTTTGATATTTTATAGTGGTGTATTATGGATAGAGATGGAGCAATGTTTTTGTGTGTTTCTTTCGATTTTGTTTTAAATGAAAGGAAACAAATTAAAGACCAAGTATTTTCTTAACAAGACTATTGAAAGTCATAGTGATTATGAGTATGATTACAGACTGTGTTAATTCAGAAGTTTTGAAGAAATTGAATGTGGGACAGTGAATAATTTTGACACGCAGTAATTATTAAATTGGTATTGGTATGTTTGGTATTGAATACAGAGTTCTTGTTATGGATTACTTGATTTGTTTTATGAACAATATTCATTTATTCTGTACCATTCTCTCACTTTTTCGCACATTACAAGTCCCCTCGCTTTCCTATATTCACTATCCACTCCTTGTTCTTAAAATTGAATCATAGTTAAGTGAAACTTTGTATTATAACAGTTAAAGGATGGCACAAGGATGAGTTACAGTAATATGTTTTGATTTACAATGCAATTTATTGTTTGATGATTTGTTGAGTAGTAATCGTGATATACTCCCCTTCATATTACCACTTTTCACTCGATACAATACCTCACATATCCCAGAACACCATTTCACCCCCTGCTCATTGACAAGTATTAAACGATTTTTATGGATTGGATTGCATGATTTTGATGTGTTGTTGAGCCAAAATTTGTTTCATATTTAAAGAGATGCCATGTATGGTTATTGAAGAAACTAGTTGCTAATCAATAATGCATAAAGGAATGATATTTTTTAGTAGAGGTATCCATGGCCGGGGTAATAGAGGAAGAGGAAATTGGAACAGGGCCCTAAAAGGCCAAGGTTTTCTATACATTTTGATGTAGACTCGCAAGAGTTGAGCCAACTATTTCAAGCTATATTTTTTTAGTGGATTGGAAAAGGAGTGGTCCAACCTAGGCCAAAAAGACCTCCCTTCCAAGCCCCACATATCCCTGGTAACCCAGTTCCACCTCATGTCTCATTACAACCTGAAGTCCCTAAAAGTGACAGATGGCAAGAGATTGTCCACCTGATAGTCTCCCAACATCGTGGCTGGCCCAAATTGTCTCTTCTTGCTCCTCCACTTGTTAATCAAACTGTCCAAGATGTCCGTGCCAACTCACCGGTACATTCTTCCCACACAAGTAAAAGGTTAAAAACCGAGGCCCACCATGCTTTTGATAAAATAAAAGTCATTGTTTCCCCCTCGTCTCCATCAGGTGACTCTGCCAAATCCATGTCATCCTACATGCATTTGAGAGATGATTTATCTCATGTTATCAGTGATATTAGGCCCAAAGGCTCAACACAGCCTAAGGAAAATTTAGAGAAATCAAAAGGAGACAACAAAAACAACGGGAAGATTGCCTCCAAGAGTGGAAAATATGGGTTTTAAGTGTTTTTATTTATTGATTGTTGAGAACAGTTGACTTCTGAAATTTTTGGAAAGCACACTATTTTTTGGAAATATGGATATTATATTTGTGGATATAGTTTCAATTATCATTGATATAAATTTTCAAATTATGAGAGTGATTATGGGATCCACAAGGAAGGATCTTCTTGATTGATTAACTAGTTGTATATGTTTGTTAAAGAAACTAAAGGGTGTCACAAGGGGTCCCACTTACTAGTTATTATTTATAAAAGACACTTATTATTATTTTATTACTTTTCCCCCTTAACTAAAAAGTTGGTTGAGTTTTAGTTAACTTAACTAAAGAGGTAGTTTAACTACTTCAACTAATGTTGATTGCTTAAAGGAAAAAAGAGAAGGAGAAACATGGGGAGAATAGAAGGAGAAAGCATACTAAGGTCTTCTCTTGAGTTTTATTGATATAATTTAGTTTTCATTCATTCTTTAATTCATTGAAGGCCTAATTATGTTTTATGATAGAAAGGTCCTATTGTAGACAACAAGATTCAAGGCTGAATTACATCATTTAGACACTTTTTTTTCACAAGTGTTGATCTATCTTTGATAGTCTGTGTAGACATGTATGTTTGTGAATTAAATTTCATGACTGATAAAGGCTATTGTGGAGAGTCGAGTGGGCAGAAATCTGTGGCAAGCTAATCCATATTTTAAAGTTCAATTTTTTTCTTTCTGTGAGAAGTCCTTTTGTATAGTTTTCATCGGGGACATCTATGTTTGACTTTGGTCCAAACTTCCTCATGGAAGTTTGCAAAGAGAACGAGTCTTTTGATAAATTGGAATGGAATAAATGAATGCTTTATGTGTCATATGTTTTGATTATTGACTTGGTGTTTCTACTTATGTCTCTACATTTATTTATGCATCTGTTATACTAAGAAAATTACATAAATATTTATTTTTTCAGCAAAGTTTCATTTATAAAAAAATCATCTTAAGCACTTGTAACCAATACTTGTGGATTAGGACACAATTTTTTATGGTTTTAAACATAGGGTGATATTCCCATCTACCTTGATTTAGCTAAGTAAGATATGAAAATGATTGAGTAAGATATTTTGATATCTTTTCCTCAACATTTATTTGGCAACCATACTTGGGAGATCTTCAATATCTCTCTGGTTGATTTTTATGTTTGATTGTCATCGAATACATCTATTTTTATGATATTGATTCTTTGATTGTTTCATTTCTTAATGACTATACCTATTGCAAGGCAACCTAATATTGATCCCGCTCTTCAAGATCAGACCAACATTTCTTTAAATTTGTTTAACACCATTTTAGACACTACTAATACTTGGGCTGAGCTTAATCATTCATGGGCAGTAATTGAACAAGACATAAGTGCCCAAGAACATTGGGAAGTAGACGTAGACAGACTAGGAATCAACCATAACTTTCTTTTTCCTTCATCTTTGACCTTCTTTTCATGTCCTTAGACCCTCATGTTTCTAGGAGAAGAAGAGGCTTATCACATGAAACTAATCCTATTGTTGAAATATGAAGAAGGAATGTTGTGTTATCAACCCAAAAAAGTCCTCTAAGAAGATCCTTGTCTGATTCTTTCAGTTTGTCTTTCTCTCCCTTACATATTATCCACAATATGGCATCTAGTGGTGTCTCTGGTGGAACTATAATTGCTTCCTCATCTCAGTATTCATCTTCGTCAGTGATTGGTAGCTTATATAGTAACCAAGTCCCTGTCCAATCTACCACAAACCTCACCAAAGTCATTAAAAAGTATGAGATTTTTCAATTTGAATAAGATGCTACAACCACACTATGTCATGTTTCCTCTCATCTTAACCTAGCACCTGCTACTCTTCCACTTCCTAAATTCAAAGAACATCTTCCTAGGTTTTCAGGGAATAACATTGTCACTACAAATGAACACTTGGTGGAATTTTATAATGCCTATCACAACATAGGAGCTAATGACAATGATACTTGCATGCACTTATTTTTCAATTCCCTAGAAGGGAAGGTTGGGACCGATTTATTTGACCTTCCTCATAATATTCTATATACTTGGGAGGAGCTAGTCTATTGGTTCAAATCCACCTATGGGAAATCTAAAAGCCCAGCTGAGAAGTTATGAGAATACAATAACATTGCTTATAAGGATGGTGAAACCATCAAGTCCTTCAATTTGTGTTTCACCAAGTTATACAATCAAATTACTAAACTCATTCAACCTCAGAACCAAGCAACTTTCATGCATTATTATAATTCATTACCTTCCCCCTACCATCATAGGCTTGAGGAAAAATCCATTGATAACCTCGGTTCCACTCTACATACTTGTTAGAGTATGAAGACCAGCTTCAAAGAATGGGCCTTCCTCAGGGAGAATCAACTAAACAGACATCTATGTCTGCCCTCTTACAACTTGTATAGGACATGAATAACCATATGATAGTGTATGATTGAAGAGGAAATGTCTCCCCTCTTATCCCTGGAGATTCGTCCTCTTTTGCACCCCCCTTTAGAAATCCAAACGAAAATAATTTTCACCCTAAGGATATCATGCCTCGTAGTTGGTGTTACTTTTGCAAGGAACACCATGAGGAAACCACATGTGAGGTAAAGAAGAGTGTCAAAGATAATATATTTGGTAAAATACTAGAAACTACCATCATTGTCCTAGATTTTGCAGAGCTAGAAGATGCCATGATCATCAATACTAGGAACAAATCCTATTCTCACAAAGTAAAATATGATCCTCCCTACAATTCTTCTAGCCTGATCTCATCCTCACCAACTTCTACTATTCAGGTTCCTAAGGCTCCTAACAGTTAAGGAACTATCTCCACTCTCCCCTCTTCCAAATATAATATTCTAAATCAGTTGGCCAACATCAAAGAAGATGCAACCCTTTTGGACATGGTTGTAGTCCCTAAACAACAGAGGCATCTAAAAAAATTCATGGAAGGAAAATATTCCTTCATAGACAACCTCTATGAAGAGGTAACTGAAGAGGATTCGTCTGTAAATAAATTGGGTGTACATAACTTTAGATACCCTGTGGAAAACCCCCCTTTTTATATTTTTGTAAATATTATAAATAATATCGCCCATTATTGCCTCATTGACGACATTTTGGGCCCAAGTGTAATGTCAAATATTATTATGGAAGATCTAGTATTGTCTTGTACAAATGAAAATTCCAGAAGCATTCTCTCTTATAATAGTCTACAACAAACAACCATAGGTGAAATCAAAGATGTGACCATGGTTTTGTGTGCACACCCTAAAATAAGGACAACGCTTAGTATTCAGGTAATTGATATGCCAGTAAGAAATTACTCAATCATCTTAGGAATATATTTGCAAGCTTTGACGGGTGGATACCTCTCACTTGAAGAGACACACTTATCTGTTCCTCAGAATAGTAAAAACATCATATTCCTTAGAGAGGGAAGGATTTCACCTTACATAGAAAGTGTTCCCTAACCTAATGTGAATTATATCGAAGATGACCTAAGGGTGTATTCCATCTTTTCTTAGGAGGATAACACTCCCTTGGAACAAATCGACTTAGATGACAATATGTGGCACATGAACTTTGATGGTTCATGCTCTAATGAAGGAAACAAAGATGACATTATCTTGTACTCTCGTGTGGGGAAAATTCATAAATTTTCTTATAGGTTGGAGTTTTCTTGCACAAACAATGTCATTGAATTGAAGATTTATTATTAGGCATTGAAAATTCCTATAATATGGGTTGTGGTCACCTTACAGTTTTTGGGGATTCCGAGCTTGTTGTGAACCTTGTACATAAAATATACTCTCCTAGCAACAAGTTGATGAAACGATACACCCAAACTATTTTTGCACTTATCTCAAACCTACTATCTTTCAACATTACTCATTTTAAGAGGGAATTGAACCCAATGGATGATTAGTTAGTTGTTTTTGAACCCTCTCCTAATCGAAAACTTCTGCCACATAGACTTGATTGTACTTTTCAATATCTATGTCATCCACATATCCCCAACAATATAGAATCATGGTAGGTATTCCCTAGCAATGAGAGCATATGTTCTTTCATTCAAAATGAACCTTATAAGCCAAAGGAAATTATATCCATGGAAGATAACAAGATTCCTAAGAGCTTGAATCCTCTAGAGATTTCATTTTCATTGAGTGATGTAGGAAATAAAGAGAAACATAAAGAAGAGGAGTAAAAAAGGAAGGTGGGTGAAACCATCTCCTTAAACATTGGAACACCCGAGTCTCCAAATAATGTTAAAATAGGTGCCCAATGTTCTCATGAAGAGAAAATGAAGTTTTCCAAACTGCTTGGAGAATTTCAAGATATTTTTTCTTGGTCTTATGAGGATATTCATGGTTTTGATACTGCTCTTATATAACGTGCCATTCCTATCAAGGAGGGCATAAAACCAGTTAGGAAAAAACAAAGGCCTATCAACCCTGCACTAGAATCAACTATTCGAAAGGAGTTGGAAAAACTCTTGAAGGATGGAATCATCTTTCCGGTCAAGTATTATGAATGGGTTTCCAACTTGGTTCTCGTTTGGAAAATAACTAGTCAAATCAGATTATGCATATATTTTCATGCATTGAATTGAGCTAGTATAAAAGATTACTTTCTTCTCCCTTATATGGAAATGATTTTTTAGCAAGTTGTAGGGTCACAGATGATGTCCTTACTTGACAATTTTTTCGGTTACAATCAAATCAAGGTAAAAAGGGAAGAAAAATATAAAACCACCTTTATTACTCATAGGGGCACCTTTTCTTATGAACATATTCCTTTTATATTATCTAATGCAGGTGCCACTTTTCAAAGATCTGTGCAAATAAATTTTGACGATTTGATTGGCAAGATCATTTAGATCTATATTGATGACTTAACTCTGTACTCTAAAAACCGATCACATCATTTTGACCATCTTAAAAGAGTTCTCATGCAATGAAAGAAATTTAGCATTTCTCTAAACCCTTTTAATTCTATTTTCAGCGTTACCAAGGGCAAGCTCCTTGGACACATTGTTTCTAATTTTAGAATAAACATTGATCTTGAAAGGATTGATGTTATCCTTAATCTTCCTTCTCCCTCTTCCAAGGAGGTCCATGATTTTATGGGTGTTATTAATTTCATCCATAGGTTTGTTCCTGGTTTTCTTTTAATGGTCAAACCGATTCATATTCTACTTAAGCAAGATCATTATATTTCTTGGACAAATGATGTCAAAAATGCTTTTGTAGGGATCAAGAAAGCAATCAGTTTCACACCAGTTTTGGCAAAGCCAAATTTTGAGAAAGAATTCATGATATACACTAATACCACAGAGGAAGCAATTTCTACTATCCTCATGCAAGGTGATGACCAAGGTAATGAGAAATAGAGGATTACATGAGTCAAAGTTTGTATGATGAAGAATTTAAATATTATTTTATTGAAAAACATGCTTTTGCTCTTTTTAAATTTGTTGAAAAGTTTCCCCACTTCATCTTAGGTAATCATATGTTGGTAAACGTCCCTTTACTTGCTGTCAATTTTTTTCTCTCACGGACTTATCTTTTAGGGAAGCTTGAACATTGGCTTGCCAAGATCCAGGAGCATGATTTAAATATCATCACTTCTGCCACTATCAAGCGACGTGACCTAGCCCTTCACTTAGCTCAGCATGTTGAAAATAGTGAATAAATTGATGAACATGATAGTACCCTATCAACACTATTCTACATTGATAATCAGATCCTTCATGTGTCTGAACATCCTTTGTATAACAATTTGGTTTACTATTTACAAAACCAAAGATGTCTAGACAATGTAGACACTCATCAAAGGAGAAGGCTCAATCTTGAATCTTCTAGAGACGTCATTATAGGATACTTCTTGTTTTGAAGATCTACTGATGGTATGTTGCTTTGTTATGTAAACAATGAGGAAGCCCAAAAACTGTTGCAAGAAACTCATGGTTCTTCAAATTTTGTTATTCATGTAGCAGGTCATTTTTCTACTAAAACCACTTCTTTCAAGATTATTAGAAAAGGATATTACTCGCCTTCAATATTTCATGACTCTTATGTTTTTTTGAGATCTTGTGACAATTGCCAAAAATTTGCTAGGAAAGAGTGTCTTTCATCCATGCCATTACAACTTGTCCTCCCAGACTTTCCTTTTTCAAAGTGGGGATTGGATTTTATTGGTCCTATTAATCCTTTGTATTCAGTAGGACAAGTCTTTATTTTGACATCCATAGACTATTTTACAAAATGGGCTGAATTTGTCCCACTTAAACATTCGACAGATGATCAGGTGATTTCTTTCCTTGAAAATAACATTTTTTCCAGATTTGGTCTTCCATTGAAAATTATTACAGACAATGGTCCCACTTTTATTTATTCTAAGATGATCCAACTTTTAACTAATTTGGGGGTTAAAATTTCACACCATCAACTTATGATACCCAAGGAAATGGGCGGGTCGAGTCTACCAACAAGAATCTGGTGAGAATCGTCAAAAGTCTCATCGAAGATAAGCCTCGCCAATGTCATACTCTCCTCACTTATGCCCTTTGGGAAGAACAAACTACCACCAAGGTGAGCACTGGTTGCACTCCTTTCCAGCTTGTTTATGGTCAAGAAGTCATTCTTCCTACTAAGTTGGAACTTTAATCCTTAAGGTTAATGCTACAGATCGAAGAATTAAATTCTTTTGATGTTTCACAAAGGATGAATGCACTCCCAGCTTTAGAGGAGCAAAGGATGTTTTCCTTAGATATAATATAAAAAGGAGACAATAGACTATTAAGAAGTATTTCAACAAGAGTGTCAAGAGTGTCAAATTTAAATTCAATGAGAAAGCATTGTTGTGGGATTCAACTCATGCTGATAGGGGAAGACACTCAAAGTTTCAAAAATTATGGTTGGGTCCTTTCAAGATCGCTTTTGTCCTGGGTACAAACTCTTACATTCTAAAATATTTACAAGAGCAATTGTTTTCCTACAGCACTAATAGTTATCACTTAAAACACTACGTGGAACCATCTTGAAAAGTTTAATGTTGATTGGATTGTTCTGTATATTAGTAGTTAAGTTATGTTTTCTCTTTTTTTGGGTAGTTTTATTATGGATTTTTCAATTCTAATTTTTAAATAGTTTTCAATTCTGCCTCTGTTTTAGTATTTTTCCTTCTGCTATTTGCAATTCCACCATTTTATTTTATGTTGTTCTATATTTTGTGGTTTCATTCTGTTATGACATTTATTGCTTTTGTTCTTTTCAATTTCAATTTTTTGTCAAGAATAAGATGTTGGATCAGTTCTGCCACAATGACACTCTTGCAGGGTATTGTTAGTCAATAACAATCAA
>ML791399.1:95450-122754 GCA_009831015.1 Picea engelmannii
TGAGAAAGAGAACTAACCCAAAAGCTATTTATTCCCCTATGTTCATCCATTTATGAGATGGGAGATCAATGCATTTCATTCTATAGTTGTTGTGATAGTGCAGGGATGATCTAGGTGGGTACTGGTGGCTACTCTCCTATTTCACTAATTTGGAATGCTTGCACATCTTGGAAGTCTTTCTATAGTTCTTCGGGTCCCAAATTTATGGGGTCATTTTGATGCCCTAAATGACATTTTTTTGACATGGAAACGACCAATAGATGTCATAGACTTATATTGGGCCCTTCGGAATGTGTACTCCTCAGATAAAATTTATTGACAGTGTACCAAACACCCCAAATGGAGATTGTATGTAAATGTTTTTCCCCTGGGAAGTTGACATCTCAACTAACCACATCGAGGCGCACAAACCTTTTGGGGCTTCATCTTATGGGGTTAGGGTTTTAGATTTTTATGGTTTTATCATTGATTCTTTATGTTAAAATACCTTGTCATCCTATTTGTAATCAAATTCTTGTGAATGAGCATAGATGACACATATCTCTCTTTAGAGATAAGCTACCACCATTCTAGATAGCTTGTGTGTTTTGCATCTTACATTTTTTTGCATTCTATATACTTATTAATATAATTTGATTTTTATTGTATTACTATGTTCATTGCAATATCTCTATGCATTTCCTTGTTATATATATGTTATATATTTTCCTTCATTTCATTCTCAATATAATCCAGATCAGTGGTATCACAACAATTTTCTCTTTGTTGTTTCTCTATGCATGTCCCCGACGAGGTCAGGCTACCGAGAGTTGGGTCTTGAACTAGTTGAGATTGGGGAAGAACGCTCCAGTTTTCCTAGGTATCCTTCCATGGAATAATAAAAGAGAGACGACGAAGAAGGATATCCAATCAAACTATTTCTCGAGGAATCCCTCATACAAAAGAGGAATGAGATGATGGATAACTTCGCCCAAATCCTTCGACAACTTCCAACAAAAACATAGGCATATTCAACCAACAATCACTTCAGAGGTGTGATACACTTTAAGGTGAAATTTAAATTTGATATTCCTTTATTTGAAGGCCATATAGACATCGATGCTTTGGAAAAATGGTTGTCTGCGAAAGGGTTATTTCTCTATCCAAAAAATTTCCAACAGTGAAAAAATCACCTTCATTCTCCTTAAGGCCCTACCCCATGTTAGATATTGGTGGGAGACTTACTGTGCGTAACATGCCAAAGTTGCATGTACAATTTTTGGGCCATGACACACTTGGGTTGATTTTTTTGATGCCCTAAAGGAGAAATACTACCCTTTTGGAAACTATCATGAGCAGTACACGACATGGATAACTATGTGTTAGGAGAGAGACCATACAATGTTGGAGTACACCAACATCTTCCATACCTTGAGTAAAAATATGGGTATTAAGGACTCTAAGAAACACTTAGTTATAAATTATTGTAGTGGCCTACATTGGTACATCCAAATAGATATGGATTTTCTGGATGTCTCCTCATTAGGAGTCTCTTACCAATATGTTGTCAAGATCAAGAATAATTTCAAGAAAAAGAATAAGTGTGATTTCAGTTCTACAAACCCATCACAGTAGAAGACTGGTAAATTTTTCCCTAACTCATAGAGAAAATGATAGAGAAAGGGTTCCTAGCCCCAAGAACACCACTCCAATCTAACAATAAATAAGGGTAATGGAAAGTTGAATAAGGACACTAGAAAGTGGTGCAAGTTCCACAAAATACCTTGGCACAATACCGATGAATGTCACTCCAAACATTCATTTTTTTTCAAGACAAAATCCTCGGGGTTATATGCTAACTCATAATTTGATTTAGAACTAGAAAAGGGAAAATATATAATTGAAACAAAACCTAGTGTCACCATCACTACCGTTAAATTCTAGCTAGAGTAACTAGAAGAGCTTGAAGAAGGGTAACACCTCTTCCACTCATAGATGTGGGTGAAGGGGAACCCACTCCATTTCATTGTTGATAGTGGTAGCCAAAAGAACCTAATATCAGCATAGACCATCAATAGGTTGAACCTAACAATGATGATGAATCCTCAACTATACACCATCAGTTGTCTCAACCAAGAAGAGATGTTAATTTGGGAGGTTATATCTACAAGATACTAGAAGAATTCCCAACTATTGCGGTCTCTTTGATATCCGTGAAGTAATTTAGAAAGGTGGCATCTCAGACCATGAGATTTTACCTCTTTATGGTCTTGTCAGAAGGTGAAGGGAGGGTCACTGCAACTACCAAATCCTATGCACAAGGTCTCTCTACACAATAATAGTAGGTGGAAAATATAGTAGAAGAGAACAAATAAATCATTGCCTCGTCTATTGGGGTGTATTTAGAAAGTCAGGTAAATTAATAAATTGATTTGACACTCCATGATCCTCTTCCTAATGCCCCTATATATAGGCATTCTATTTGGAGAATGAAGAAATCAAATTCTAGATACAAGAACTAATTCTTAAGGTCTACATTAGAACAAGATCCTCACATTGAAAAGGCCCAATTGTTCTGGTACAAAACAAGGATGGGACATGGTGAATTTTTATTGATTATAGAGCCTTGAAGAAGATTATAGAAAAGAACCAACACCCAATCTCTTGGATTGAATATTTTTTGGATCAACTCAAGGGAGAATTTTTTTTTAGTAAGATTGGTCTGAATTCAGGATACCACTAGATGTCAATTGAGAAAAAAGATATATGGAAGACAACCTTCAATTATAAATAAGGTCTCTTCGAGTGGATATTCATGCCTTACGTCTTGACTAATGCCCCAACCACATTCATGTGGATGATGGATGATATACTACAACCATTCATAAATTAATTTATGGTCATATATTTGAATGACATCCTCATTGTTGACAATAAAAATTATAACGAGGAATTTCTCCCGCAAAGTATTGCTAAAGCCTATTATTTAAACTATGATAATGATATAAAATACTAGTAGGTGGGAGCCCCTTGTAGACTGGAGGCTCGGATATAGTCATATCACACATTTTATGTTGTTGTTTCGATGTTTCTTACAGGATATTATACGTTTGACGACGCAATATTGGTTTCGTTTTTAACATAGTGATAGGTGGATGATGCATTTTATGGGATGTTCTGTTATTCAAAGATTTAATGTTATGTTATGATTGGAATATATTTACAGTTTCTATGTTTGATCATGTCACCATGATTTATTACCTAGCTACACCTGTACAATAAATATGTTAGTAACAACATAAACGAAATCAAAGGGAATAAACTTACAAAAAAAAAATCCAAAATAAAGGGACTATGTTATGCTTTGTTAAAAGTTATGTGCAAATAAAATGAAAACTAGTGTTAATACTAACTATTAATGGTTAGTGGATATGTGGTTCTCATTTGAGTTATATTAGGTGCATTTGATATGGAAATACATATGGTATGGCATGGAATTTTGGCAATAGTTAATGTTCATGTTTTGGGTGGCGCATTTGACAAGCAATGTGGTCGCAAATTTCAATGGTTTTGAATTAATGACATGGTTAAATGTATTAGTGAGTGTTGGTTGTCGTGTACTTAGAAATTGAATCAAGAGGATATGGAAGTGACGTGCAATAAATGCTCATCCATCCATACTTCCCCCATTGAGTCATCACCCTAGTATGGTTATTGTTGCATTTTGTTTTGCTGGTGGTTAAGCTTCGAGATCCAAGCCTGAGAAGGAAACGCTCGACCAACTCGCCCCTTTTAAGCTATTAGTTACAGGTATGGTTATTTTTCACCCATCCATGAATTATGCTTTGTTTATGAACGAATGATGGCTCAATAATGCTTTATTTTTATTTTTCTTGATATTGGCAATTGTGTAAATGCATGGTTTTTCTATTTGGAATGACTATGTGGTTATTTGTTTTGCAAGTAAAATATTTGGTTTGGTTGGTGATGAAAATCATGATGGCTCTATGTGGTTTTTGAGTGGATATGGGTATTATTTCTCTGTGTTTTTGGAGGGTTTCTCTCTGTTATTCTTGCTGGCCGCATCATCACAGTTATGAGGGTAACCTTGTCCAGTCATATTCAGGCTATAATGTGGTTTCTTTGTATGCTTTTTAGACTGCCTTTTGTTCGTTTTGTATTTTCCAGAGTCATGGTCATGGTTTTATTACATGGTCGTGGGATTATTTTTATACTCTTGGAATAAACATATCTCAGAAGTTGGTCTTAGGCTGGCCATTATGCCAAGATATATGCTCTATGGTTGATTGGGTTATATAAGCTATGACTTGGGTCTACATTCCCACTGTCATTCTCATCAAGTGAAATGGACAAAGGTTATACCTTTGTTTGTTCTGAGTGCTTGTTACTGTCCAACGGGAATTCACTTGTCCTCTGCATCATTGTCCTACTGTACCCGTCGTTGAATTGTTGCACCATTTCACAGACTGAGAGTTATAAGGAACCATGTGCTTGTATCGAAGGGTGTCCTTCTATTGGTTGATATGTTTGGAGGACCTCCTATCTCTCAATGATATTGATGATCGAGCAAACTCTTAATAGCTTCTGTGTATTCGTTGTTAAAGAGCCCAATTTTTTTTTTAAATCCCTAACTGTCTTACTCAAATCGAGCATCTTCCTGATTGTCAAATATTGGTTGTAAAATGGAGTGGTTATGATAGTTGCGTCGAATACCTAGATCATTTTTATTTGATTAAATTGGTTGAAAAGGTTTTGATTGGGAATCAGTGATAATGTGCAGTCAATGGTTTTCTCTTCTCGTTATGATTTCGATCGTTGTATTCTTAAAACATGCTGTTAATTGCAAGTTGGTGACTACTGTGTGTTTCACTAGTCCCAATCAGTATCATGGAAAATAGTGGAAATTGATGACTGTGATTTTGTTGTTTCACTATGTATCTATTATGGAGGCATCATGCATGTTTTATTTAATTGCATTATCAGTGATGAAGCTCAGGTTTTATGTTACGGTTTCATTGCGAAGTTTTATTGGTTGATATAATGAAAAAGGCATGCAATCTGGCAAGTGTTAGAAGTTTGTTCAATTTGGAAAAGGGACCCGTGTATATGTTTTATTGGGCAATTGGGAATTTATGGACAATGTTTGATATTTTATAGTGGTGTATTATGGATAGAGATGGAGCAATGTTTTTGTGTGTTTCTTTCGATTTTGTTTTAAATGAAAGGAAACAAATTAAAGACCAAGTATTTTCTTAACAAGACTATTGAAAGTCATAGTGATTATGAGTATGATTACAGACTGTGTTAATTCAGAAGTTTTGAAGAAATTGAATGTGGGACAGTGAATAATTTTGACACGCAGTAATTATTAAATTGGTATTGGTATGTTTGGTATTGAATACAGAGTTCTTGTTATGGATTACTTGATTTGTTTTATGAACAATATTCATTTATTCTGTACCATTCTCTCACTTTTTCGCACATTACAAGTCCCCTCGCTTTCCTATATTCACTATCCACTCCTTGTTCTTAAAATTGAATCATAGTTAAGTGAAACTTTGTATTATAACAGTTAAAGGATGGCACAAGGATGAGTTACAGTAATATGTTTTGATTTACAATGCAATTTATTGTTTGATGATTTGTTGAGTAGTAATCGTGATATACTCCCCTTCATATTACCACTTTTCACTCGATACAATACCTCACATATCCCAGAACACCATTTCACCCCCTGCTCATTGACAAGTATTAAACGATTTTTATGGATTGGATTGCATGATTTTGATGTGTTGTTGAGCCAAAATTTGTTTCATATTTAAAGAGATGCCATGTATGGTTATTGAAGAAACTAGTTGCTAATCAATAATGCATAAAGGAATGATATTTTTTAGTAGAGGTATCCATGGCCGGGGTAATAGAGGAAGAGGAAATTGGAACAGGGCCCTAAAAGGCCAAGGTTTTCTATACATTTTGATGTAGACTCGCAAGAGTTGAGCCAACTATTTCAAGCTATATTTTTTTAGTGGATTGGAAAAGGAGTGGTCCAACCTAGGCCAAAAAGACCTCCCTTCCAAGCCCCACATATCCCTGGTAACCCAGTTCCACCTCATGTCTCATTACAACCTGAAGTCCCTAAAAGTGACAGATGGCAAGAGATTGTCCACCTGATAGTCTCCCAACATCGTGGCTGGCCCAAATTGTCTCTTCTTGCTCCTCCACTTGTTAATCAAACTGTCCAAGATGTCCGTGCCAACTCACCGGTACATTCTTCCCACACAAGTAAAAGGTTAAAAACCGAGGCCCACCATGCTTTTGATAAAATAAAAGTCATTGTTTCCCCCTCGTCTCCATCAGGTGACTCTGCCAAATCCATGTCATCCTACATGCATTTGAGAGATGATTTATCTCATGTTATCAGTGATATTAGGCCCAAAGGCTCAACACAGCCTAAGGAAAATTTAGAGAAATCAAAAGGAGACAACAAAAACAACGGGAAGATTGCCTCCAAGAGTGGAAAATATGGGTTTTAAGTGTTTTTATTTATTGATTGTTGAGAACAGTTGACTTCTGAAATTTTTGGAAAGCACACTATTTTTTGGAAATATGGATATTATATTTGTGGATATAGTTTCAATTATCATTGATATAAATTTTCAAATTATGAGAGTGATTATGGGATCCACAAGGAAGGATCTTCTTGATTGATTAACTAGTTGTATATGTTTGTTAAAGAAACTAAAGGGTGTCACAAGGGGTCCCACTTACTAGTTATTATTTATAAAAGACACTTATTATTATTTTATTACTTTTCCCCCTTAACTAAAAAGTTGGTTGAGTTTTAGTTAACTTAACTAAAGAGGTAGTTTAACTACTTCAACTAATGTTGATTGCTTAAAGGAAAAAAGAGAAGGAGAAACATGGGGAGAATAGAAGGAGAAAGCATACTAAGGTCTTCTCTTGAGTTTTATTGATATAATTTAGTTTTCATTCATTCTTTAATTCATTGAAGGCCTAATTATGTTTTATGATAGAAAGGTCCTATTGTAGACAACAAGATTCAAGGCTGAATTACATCATTTAGACACTTTTTTTTCACAAGTGTTGATCTATCTTTGATAGTCTGTGTAGACATGTATGTTTGTGAATTAAATTTCATGACTGATAAAGGCTATTGTGGAGAGTCGAGTGGGCAGAAATCTGTGGCAAGCTAATCCATATTTTAAAGTTCAATTTTTTTCTTTCTGTGAGAAGTCCTTTTGTATAGTTTTCATCGGGGACATCTATGTTTGACTTTGGTCCAAACTTCCTCATGGAAGTTTGCAAAGAGAACGAGTCTTTTGATAAATTGGAATGGAATAAATGAATGCTTTATGTGTCATATGTTTTGATTATTGACTTGGTGTTTCTACTTATGTCTCTACATTTATTTATGCATCTGTTATACTAAGAAAATTACATAAATATTTATTTTTTCAGCAAAGTTTCATTTATAAAAAAATCATCTTAAGCACTTGTAACCAATACTTGTGGATTAGGACACAATTTTTTATGGTTTTAAACATAGGGTGATATTCCCATCTACCTTGATTTAGCTAAGTAAGATATGAAAATGATTGAGTAAGATATTTTGATATCTTTTCCTCAACATTTATTTGGCAACCATACTTGGGAGATCTTCAATATCTCTCTGGTTGATTTTTATGTTTGATTGTCATCGAATACATCTATTTTTATGATATTGATTCTTTGATTGTTTCATTTCTTAATGACTATACCTATTGCAAGGCAACCTAATATTGATCCCGCTCTTCAAGATCAGACCAACATTTCTTTAAATTTGTTTAACACCATTTTAGACACTACTAATACTTGGGCTGAGCTTAATCATTCATGGGCAGTAATTGAACAAGACATAAGTGCCCAAGAACATTGGGAAGTAGACGTAGACAGACTAGGAATCAACCATAACTTTCTTTTTCCTTCATCTTTGACCTTCTTTTCATGTCCTTAGACCCTCATGTTTCTAGGAGAAGAAGAGGCTTATCACATGAAACTAATCCTATTGTTGAAATATGAAGAAGGAATGTTGTGTTATCAACCCAAAAAAGTCCTCTAAGAAGATCCTTGTCTGATTCTTTCAGTTTGTCTTTCTCTCCCTTACATATTATCCACAATATGGCATCTAGTGGTGTCTCTGGTGGAACTATAATTGCTTCCTCATCTCAGTATTCATCTTCGTCAGTGATTGGTAGCTTATATAGTAACCAAGTCCCTGTCCAATCTACCACAAACCTCACCAAAGTCATTAAAAAGTATGAGATTTTTCAATTTGAATAAGATGCTACAACCACACTATGTCATGTTTCCTCTCATCTTAACCTAGCACCTGCTACTCTTCCACTTCCTAAATTCAAAGAACATCTTCCTAGGTTTTCAGGGAATAACATTGTCACTACAAATGAACACTTGGTGGAATTTTATAATGCCTATCACAACATAGGAGCTAATGACAATGATACTTGCATGCACTTATTTTTCAATTCCCTAGAAGGGAAGGTTGGGACCGATTTATTTGACCTTCCTCATAATATTCTATATACTTGGGAGGAGCTAGTCTATTGGTTCAAATCCACCTATGGGAAATCTAAAAGCCCAGCTGAGAAGTTATGAGAATACAATAACATTGCTTATAAGGATGGTGAAACCATCAAGTCCTTCAATTTGTGTTTCACCAAGTTATACAATCAAATTACTAAACTCATTCAACCTCAGAACCAAGCAACTTTCATGCATTATTATAATTCATTACCTTCCCCCTACCATCATAGGCTTGAGGAAAAATCCATTGATAACCTCGGTTCCACTCTACATACTTGTTAGAGTATGAAGACCAGCTTCAAAGAATGGGCCTTCCTCAGGGAGAATCAACTAAACAGACATCTATGTCTGCCCTCTTACAACTTGTATAGGACATGAATAACCATATGATAGTGTATGATTGAAGAGGAAATGTCTCCCCTCTTATCCCTGGAGATTCGTCCTCTTTTGCACCCCCCTTTAGAAATCCAAACGAAAATAATTTTCACCCTAAGGATATCATGCCTCGTAGTTGGTGTTACTTTTGCAAGGAACACCATGAGGAAACCACATGTGAGGTAAAGAAGAGTGTCAAAGATAATATATTTGGTAAAATACTAGAAACTACCATCATTGTCCTAGATTTTGCAGAGCTAGAAGATGCCATGATCATCAATACTAGGAACAAATCCTATTCTCACAAAGTAAAATATGATCCTCCCTACAATTCTTCTAGCCTGATCTCATCCTCACCAACTTCTACTATTCAGGTTCCTAAGGCTCCTAACAGTTAAGGAACTATCTCCACTCTCCCCTCTTCCAAATATAATATTCTAAATCAGTTGGCCAACATCAAAGAAGATGCAACCCTTTTGGACATGGTTGTAGTCCCTAAACAACAGAGGCATCTAAAAAAATTCATGGAAGGAAAATATTCCTTCATAGACAACCTCTATGAAGAGGTAACTGAAGAGGATTCGTCTGTAAATAAATTGGGTGTACATAACTTTAGATACCCTGTGGAAAACCCCCCTTTTTATATTTTTGTAAATATTATAAATAATATCGCCCATTATTGCCTCATTGACGACATTTTGGGCCCAAGTGTAATGTCAAATATTATTATGGAAGATCTAGTATTGTCTTGTACAAATGAAAATTCCAGAAGCATTCTCTCTTATAATAGTCTACAACAAACAACCATAGGTGAAATCAAAGATGTGACCATGGTTTTGTGTGCACACCCTAAAATAAGGACAACGCTTAGTATTCAGGTAATTGATATGCCAGTAAGAAATTACTCAATCATCTTAGGAATATATTTGCAAGCTTTGACGGGTGGATACCTCTCACTTGAAGAGACACACTTATCTGTTCCTCAGAATAGTAAAAACATCATATTCCTTAGAGAGGGAAGGATTTCACCTTACATAGAAAGTGTTCCCTAACCTAATGTGAATTATATCGAAGATGACCTAAGGGTGTATTCCATCTTTTCTTAGGAGGATAACACTCCCTTGGAACAAATCGACTTAGATGACAATATGTGGCACATGAACTTTGATGGTTCATGCTCTAATGAAGGAAACAAAGATGACATTATCTTGTACTCTCGTGTGGGGAAAATTCATAAATTTTCTTATAGGTTGGAGTTTTCTTGCACAAACAATGTCATTGAATTGAAGATTTATTATTAGGCATTGAAAATTCCTATAATATGGGTTGTGGTCACCTTACAGTTTTTGGGGATTCCGAGCTTGTTGTGAACCTTGTACATAAAATATACTCTCCTAGCAACAAGTTGATGAAACGATACACCCAAACTATTTTTGCACTTATCTCAAACCTACTATCTTTCAACATTACTCATTTTAAGAGGGAATTGAACCCAATGGATGATTAGTTAGTTGTTTTTGAACCCTCTCCTAATCGAAAACTTCTGCCACATAGACTTGATTGTACTTTTCAATATCTATGTCATCCACATATCCCCAACAATATAGAATCATGGTAGGTATTCCCTAGCAATGAGAGCATATGTTCTTTCATTCAAAATGAACCTTATAAGCCAAAGGAAATTATATCCATGGAAGATAACAAGATTCCTAAGAGCTTGAATCCTCTAGAGATTTCATTTTCATTGAGTGATGTAGGAAATAAAGAGAAACATAAAGAAGAGGAGTAAAAAAGGAAGGTGGGTGAAACCATCTCCTTAAACATTGGAACACCCGAGTCTCCAAATAATGTTAAAATAGGTGCCCAATGTTCTCATGAAGAGAAAATGAAGTTTTCCAAACTGCTTGGAGAATTTCAAGATATTTTTTCTTGGTCTTATGAGGATATTCATGGTTTTGATACTGCTCTTATATAACGTGCCATTCCTATCAAGGAGGGCATAAAACCAGTTAGGAAAAAACAAAGGCCTATCAACCCTGCACTAGAATCAACTATTCGAAAGGAGTTGGAAAAACTCTTGAAGGATGGAATCATCTTTCCGGTCAAGTATTATGAATGGGTTTCCAACTTGGTTCTCGTTTGGAAAATAACTAGTCAAATCAGATTATGCATATATTTTCATGCATTGAATTGAGCTAGTATAAAAGATTACTTTCTTCTCCCTTATATGGAAATGATTTTTTAGCAAGTTGTAGGGTCACAGATGATGTCCTTACTTGACAATTTTTTCGGTTACAATCAAATCAAGGTAAAAAGGGAAGAAAAATATAAAACCACCTTTATTACTCATAGGGGCACCTTTTCTTATGAACATATTCCTTTTATATTATCTAATGCAGGTGCCACTTTTCAAAGATCTGTGCAAATAAATTTTGACGATTTGATTGGCAAGATCATTTAGATCTATATTGATGACTTAACTCTGTACTCTAAAAACCGATCACATCATTTTGACCATCTTAAAAGAGTTCTCATGCAATGAAAGAAATTTAGCATTTCTCTAAACCCTTTTAATTCTATTTTCAGCGTTACCAAGGGCAAGCTCCTTGGACACATTGTTTCTAATTTTAGAATAAACATTGATCTTGAAAGGATTGATGTTATCCTTAATCTTCCTTCTCCCTCTTCCAAGGAGGTCCATGATTTTATGGGTGTTATTAATTTCATCCATAGGTTTGTTCCTGGTTTTCTTTTAATGGTCAAACCGATTCATATTCTACTTAAGCAAGATCATTATATTTCTTGGACAAATGATGTCAAAAATGCTTTTGTAGGGATCAAGAAAGCAATCAGTTTCACACCAGTTTTGGCAAAGCCAAATTTTGAGAAAGAATTCATGATATACACTAATACCACAGAGGAAGCAATTTCTACTATCCTCATGCAAGGTGATGACCAAGGTAATGAGAAATAGAGGATTACATGAGTCAAAGTTTGTATGATGAAGAATTTAAATATTATTTTATTGAAAAACATGCTTTTGCTCTTTTTAAATTTGTTGAAAAGTTTCCCCACTTCATCTTAGGTAATCATATGTTGGTAAACGTCCCTTTACTTGCTGTCAATTTTTTTCTCTCACGGACTTATCTTTTAGGGAAGCTTGAACATTGGCTTGCCAAGATCCAGGAGCATGATTTAAATATCATCACTTCTGCCACTATCAAGCGACGTGACCTAGCCCTTCACTTAGCTCAGCATGTTGAAAATAGTGAATAAATTGATGAACATGATAGTACCCTATCAACACTATTCTACATTGATAATCAGATCCTTCATGTGTCTGAACATCCTTTGTATAACAATTTGGTTTACTATTTACAAAACCAAAGATGTCTAGACAATGTAGACACTCATCAAAGGAGAAGGCTCAATCTTGAATCTTCTAGAGACGTCATTATAGGATACTTCTTGTTTTGAAGATCTACTGATGGTATGTTGCTTTGTTATGTAAACAATGAGGAAGCCCAAAAACTGTTGCAAGAAACTCATGGTTCTTCAAATTTTGTTATTCATGTAGCAGGTCATTTTTCTACTAAAACCACTTCTTTCAAGATTATTAGAAAAGGATATTACTCGCCTTCAATATTTCATGACTCTTATGTTTTTTTGAGATCTTGTGACAATTGCCAAAAATTTGCTAGGAAAGAGTGTCTTTCATCCATGCCATTACAACTTGTCCTCCCAGACTTTCCTTTTTCAAAGTGGGGATTGGATTTTATTGGTCCTATTAATCCTTTGTATTCAGTAGGACAAGTCTTTATTTTGACATCCATAGACTATTTTACAAAATGGGCTGAATTTGTCCCACTTAAACATTCGACAGATGATCAGGTGATTTCTTTCCTTGAAAATAACATTTTTTCCAGATTTGGTCTTCCATTGAAAATTATTACAGACAATGGTCCCACTTTTATTTATTCTAAGATGATCCAACTTTTAACTAATTTGGGGGTTAAAATTTCACACCATCAACTTATGATACCCAAGGAAATGGGCGGGTCGAGTCTACCAACAAGAATCTGGTGAGAATCGTCAAAAGTCTCATCGAAGATAAGCCTCGCCAATGTCATACTCTCCTCACTTATGCCCTTTGGGAAGAACAAACTACCACCAAGGTGAGCACTGGTTGCACTCCTTTCCAGCTTGTTTATGGTCAAGAAGTCATTCTTCCTACTAAGTTGGAACTTTAATCCTTAAGGTTAATGCTACAGATCGAAGAATTAAATTCTTTTGATGTTTCACAAAGGATGAATGCACTCCCAGCTTTAGAGGAGCAAAGGATGTTTTCCTTAGATATAATATAAAAAGGAGACAATAGACTATTAAGAAGTATTTCAACAAGAGTGTCAAGAGTGTCAAATTTAAATTCAATGAGAAAGCATTGTTGTGGGATTCAACTCATGCTGATAGGGGAAGACACTCAAAGTTTCAAAAATTATGGTTGGGTCCTTTCAAGATCGCTTTTGTCCTGGGTACAAACTCTTACATTCTAAAATATTTACAAGAGCAATTGTTTTCCTACAGCACTAATAGTTATCACTTAAAACACTACGTGGAACCATCTTGAAAAGTTTAATGTTGATTGGATTGTTCTGTATATTAGTAGTTAAGTTATGTTTTCTCTTTTTTTGGGTAGTTTTATTATGGATTTTTCAATTCTAATTTTTAAATAGTTTTCAATTCTGCCTCTGTTTTAGTATTTTTCCTTCTGCTATTTGCAATTCCACCATTTTATTTTATGTTGTTCTATATTTTGTGGTTTCATTCTGTTATGACATTTATTGCTTTTGTTCTTTTCAATTTCAATTTTTTGTCAAGAATAAGATGTTGGATCAGTTCTGCCACAATGACACTCTTGCAGGGTATTGTTAGTCAATAACAATCAATCTTACATGGTTGTTATGATGTTCCCCCTGAAGGCATCATTGAATTTGTTATCTTATTTCACTGTTGTCTTATGAGAAAATTGGTTTATTCCCGCTTATGCTTTCCATTTCTTCATCCATTTGAGATTCAAAAGAGCAAGTCCATAAAAAAAAAAATCTCCTTGAAAGTCGATAGCAATTTCTGGTTGAACGATTATGCATACAGGGATAAACCCCCTCATACTTAATATTTTCCATGAGTTATTCCCAAATTCCCCATCATTTTTCCATTAAATACGCCCACTTACCCTTATTGCATAATCATTCTGGTTATATATTCTTTATTTGTTGTTCTTGGACTGAAAAACCATACATTATGAGTTCTTAATCTACTGGAAATAGATTTCCATGTGGATTCACCAGTTTGTTGACGATAAAAATCACAACGAGAAATTTTGCCCTCAAAGTATTTCTAAAACCCATTATTTAAACTATGTTCATGATATATAATACTAGTAGGTGGAACCCCCTTGTATATTGGAGGCTCGGAGATAGTCATATCACACATGTTATGTTGTTTCGATGTTTCTTATAGGATCTTATATGGTTGACGATACAGTCTTTGTTTCTTTCTTAACATAGTGGCAAGAGGATGATGCATTTTATGGGATGTTATGTTATTCGAAGCTTTAATTTTATGTTATGATTGGAATATATTTACAATTTCTATGTTTGATCATGTCACCATGATTTATTACCTGGCTACAATTGCACAAGAAATATGTTAGTAACAACATAAACTAAAGAAAAGGGAAGAAACTTACCAAAAAAAATCCAAAAGAAAGGGCCTATGTTATGCTATGTTAGAAGTTATGTGCAAATAAAATGAAGAAAAGTTAGTGTTAATCCTAACTATTAATGGTTAGTGGCTATGTGATTTTCATTTCAGTTATATTGGGCACATTTGATATGGAAATACATATGGTATGGTATGGAAGTTTGGAAATAGTTAATATGCATGTTTTGGGTGGAACATTTGGCAAGAAATGTGGTCGTAGATTTAAATGGTTTGGAATTAATGACATGGTTAAATGTATTAGTGAGTGTTAGTTGTTGTATACTGTGTACTTAGAAATTGAATGAAGAGGAGATGGAAGAGAGGTGAATTAAATTCACGTCACTCCATAATTCCCCCATCGGGCCATCACCCTAGTATGGTTATTGTTTCATTTCATTTTGCTGGTGATTAATCTCCAAGATCCAAATCTCGAAAGGAAATGCTCGGCCAACTCACCCCTTTTAAGCTATCAATTATAGGTATGGTTCTTTTTCTCCCATCCATGAATTATGGTCTGTTCATGAATGAATGATGGCTCAATAATTATTTAGTTTGTGTTTTCCTGAGATTGTAAACTATGTAAATGCGTGGTTTTTCTCTCTGGAATGACTGTGTGGTTATTCATTTTGCAAGTAAAAGATTTTGTTTGGTTGTTGATGAAAATCGTGATGGATCTCTGTGGTTTTTGAGTGGATATGGGTATTATCGCTCTGTGTTTTTGGAGCATTTCTCTCTATTATTCTTGTTGGCCGCTTCTTAACAGTCATGAGGGTAACCATGTCCAGTCGCATTCAAGATGCTATGTGGTTATTGTGTATGCTTTTCAAACTGCCTTTTGCTCACTGTGTATTTTCCAGAGTCATGGTCGTGGGTTTATTAATTGTTCATGGGCTTATTTTTATGGTATTGGCATCAACATGATATCTCAAAATTTGGTCTTAGGGTGGCCATTATGCCAAGATATATTCTCTATGGTTGATTAGGTGATATAAGTTATGCCTCAGGTCTGAATTCCCATTGGCATTGTCATCAAATGAAATGGACATAGGTTATATCTTTGTACGTTCTGGATACTTTTTATTGTCCAGTGGGAATTCTCTTCTCATCTGCATCGTTGTCCTACCCTACACGTCGTTGAACTGTTGCACGATTTCATAGACCAAGAGTTATAAGGAACCTTGTGCTTATATTGAAGGGTTTCTGCCTATTTCTTGATATGTTTGGAGGACCTCTAGTCTCTCAGTGCTATTGATGAATGAGAAAACTCTTAATTGATTCTTTTTATTCATTGTTGCAAAGCTCGTTTAAAAAAAAAAATACCTAACTGTCTTACTCAAATCGGGCATTTTCTGATTGTCAACGATTGGTTGTAAAATGGAGTGGTTATGACAGTTGCGTCGAATACATAGGTCATTTTTATTTGACTAAATTGGTTGAAAAGGTTGTGGTTGGGAATCAGTGATAATTTGCAGTCAATGGTTGTCTCTTCTCGTTATGCTTTTGATCATTGTATACTTACAACATGGTGTTAATTGCAACTGGGTGACTACTATGTGTTTCAATATTCTCGATCAGGATCATGGAAAATAGGGGAAATTGATTACTGTGATTTCCTTGTTTCACTATGTATCTATTATGGAGGCATCGTGCATGTTTTATTTAATTTCATCATCATTGATGAAGCTCGGGTTTTATGTTATGGTTTCGTTGTGAAGTTTTATTGGTTTATATAATTAAAAAGACATGAAATCATGAAAGTGTTAGAAGTCTATTCAATTTGGAAAAGGGACCCATGTCTATGTTTTATTGGGCAATTGGGAATTTATGGACAGTGTTTGATATTTTATAGTGATGTATTATGGATAGATATGGAGCAATGTTGTTGTGTGTTTCTTTCGATTTTGTTTTAAATGAAAGGAAATGAATTAAAGACCAAGTATTATTTTAACAGGATTGTTGAAAGTCATAGTGATTATGAGTATGATTACAAACTGTGTTAATTGAGAAGTTTTGAAGAAATTGAATGTGTGATAGTGAACAATTTTGACACACAATAATTATTAAATTGGTATTGATATGTTTGGTATTGAATACAGAGTTATGTTTATGGATTACTTGATTTGTTTTATAAACAATATTCATTTTTTCCCTACCATTCTCTCACTTTTTCGCACATTACAAGTCCCCTTGCTTTCTCATATTCACTATCCACTCCCTGTTCTAAAAATTCAATCATAGTTAAGTGAAACTCTATATTATAACACTTAAAGGATGTCACAAGCATGAGTTACATTGATATGTTTTGATTTACAATACAATTGATTGTTTAATGATTTGTTGAGCATAATCATGATCTAATCCCATTCATATTACCACTTTTTTCTTGATACAATCCCTCACATATCACAAAACACTTATTCACCCCTTGCTCATTGACAAGTAGTAAATGATTTTTATGGATTGGATTGCATGAGTTTGACGTGTTGTTGAGCCAAACATTGTTTCATATTTAAAGAGATGTCATGTATGGTTGTTGAAGAAAATAGTTGCTAATAAATAATGCATACAGGAATGAGATTTTTCAGCAGAGGTAGCCATGGCTGGGGTAATAGAGGAAGAAAATATTTGAACAAGGGCCCTGGAAGGCCAAGGTTTTCTATACATTTTGATGCAGACTCGCAAGAGTTGAGCCAACTATTTTAAGATAGATTTTTTTACTGGATTGGAAAAGGAGTGGTCCAACCTAGGCTAGAAAGGCCTCCCTTCCAAGCCCCACATGTCCCTGGTGATTTGAAAATAGGGGGCTGAGTTGCTTTTCTATGCAAACACCCTCTACTCCATTAAAACAAACTTTAGGACCTTGCTCAATGTCTTACTTGTGCAAGAGGATTTATGTGTCAAGTTTAGGATTCTTTTAGGTGTTTATGTGTGAGGTTTTTGAAAGGTTAAATATGTTGCTTTAAAGAATACAAAAAAAAACATAAATTTCATAAAATAATAACCGACAAACTCACAACAATAACAACATGATAAAGGAGTTCACCCCCAACTGGGCTACGTCTCCTTGAGCCTCCATCAATGGACTAGGCTCTCTGGGATTAGTTTGTCAAATATTATTTTACAGGATGCTTCTCAACTCCAATGGATTTAATGACTGTACCATTGTGTTCACAATACATAAAAACCCCAAAAATGACTATTAGATATCTGAAAACAAACCTTGGCTCATTCGAGCATGACCTCTTCTATTGTGGGCATTGAGCTTCCTTATGGAAAAAACAACTGTAAAAGTCCTCAAATTCCTTTGAAACCTGTCTCAATGAGTTCATAGCATATCAATTAGTCAATAATGACTGTTCAGTCACTGAAAATAGACTTTGGCTCCCCTAGGCATGACCTCCTTCAATGGTGGCCCTAAGCTCCCGAGAGCTCTCTGAAACTTACTGGTAGAAAAACCTGCAATAAAAGTCTCCAAATGCCTTTGCAAACTATGCCAATGGATTCAAAACATCCAAAAAACCCCTAGTTGGGATTTTTCGGCACCTCATTTGGCCAAAAAATGAAGAAGATAGGCCTCCTGCCATTTTCCTCCTTCAAGCTTGTTGTCTCTGGTTTGCCAATTTGCACCTCCTGTGTGAGTAACCTGGCTTCTGGGAATTTCCCATGCCTAAACCCAACATGTGTGCCATTTCCACAAATCGCGCAAATTTTTCACACCGTTAGCGAACCTAGCCCCCAATCCGCGGAGGTGTTGGACGCGTGGTTTCCATTTGACCATGTCCCATGCAATTTTAGGCACTCATTGCAAGTTGGGTTGTGGTCGTGACAAGTGTCATGTGATGGGATAGATCCCCATTTTGGTTTAAATACCCCCATGCAAATGTGTTGAGGTCGTATGGGAGTGGTGCACATAACTGAGGGTTGGGGTTAAGCCCCAACCCGTACCCCCACGCCAAACATAAAAAAAAGAAGTTTAAATATTTGCCAAAGAATTCTATCCTAAGAACCACCGTGTGGGACAGTGGTAGCCCACCCATTTCCAAATCATTTCAAACGTCAGGGAGGTCTGGGGTTGAACCCCCATAGAATTTGCTAAACTTTTAACATACCAAAACAGGGTGCCATGTGGCATCCCATGTCTGGGCCACATGGCACCTCTCAATTTGATAATAAATATGATACATACCCTAATTTAATTCATCCATGTGTCTACCACCCAACTGCCAACTCAGATATTTCCATGTCAGCATCATGACATGTCAGTTGTATGGCCTTTCCACGTCAGTTGTACGGACTATACATTCAACATTTTTTTGTTCGTTTGGCAAATTGAATAGAACATGATATCTCAATCATCCAATGTTTGTTTGAACTCGTTCAAAGTGCATTGGGTTTGTGAGGACGAGGCCTACACACCTGTTCGTTTTGAATTGATTCCAAACACTTTGATTTTTGGGCTAAATTTTGACCCCTTGTCCAGATTCTGATCACACCTTCCCACTGAAAGGCTTTTGGACCCACAAAAGATGATTATTATCTATCTGAGCTTTAATACTCTTTTTCTTCCAAGTTTTATCAACTGATTCTACTTGAAAAGTCTTTTTGGCAATCACCTGGGTACCTTGACATGCCATGCACTGCAACTGGATATGTCCCTCAACCACTATTCTCTGGTTGTTGTTGACCCACTGTTCTCTTTGTGCTTGGAATAATTTCAACCTTCCCACTGAGAATCAAGTCCCTCTTGTGAACTCTTTGGCATCAAGACAATCCGCTCTACAATGGTTGCAAAATACTTTCCTACGACATCTTGTCACAAACCAAGAAAACCATCAATCTTGAAAACAAACTTTATACAAGACTGAAAATGATGCCAACAAACTCTTTTTCTCTTCAAGCAATAACGATCGCATCTTGTACTTCATCAAAGTACATGGTGTTTTCCTGCATCTTGGTGTACTCAATATTGACTTACAAGCCAACAAACACCATTGACTAAACATAAGTCGAAAAACATGATCGACACAACATAGTCGTCAAGACAACATCGACACAAGTCGAGACTCATTTGAAACACATTGACATTCAAAAAGTCATCATTCATGATACACAACCATGTTACATTCATGAGTCACTCATAATGAAACTATCGTCAAGTTCACTGTTTACACACATACAAAATCACATGCATGTGCATATCTCTTCAACTCTCTTTTAAGTACAAACCTAAGTACATAAACCCAAAAACATGTGGGTACATAAGAGATGAAATGAAAAGCAAAATGGCTGCAATAAGTGAGTATCATACCCATCTTTTACATCCTCCTAGCGAAGTTGTGCAACAACAACAATGCCTTTAATAGAATCGCATTCACATGAAAACTTGTATCATACAAGTTATGATAAGTTGTTGCAACTTGTCATACTTTCAACATAAATGCATACATAAGGATGAAAAGTGCATCTACAAACAAAGAAATGCAAACCTTACTTGTTCAAGAAATCTAACCATTTCTTACCAAGCCAATTCAATGGTGAATTTTTCTACTGAAAATCCTCTTCTTGTGAATCATCTTGACTCACATCGATGATGGAATCTCCTCTTCCATTCTTGTCAGTCTCTTTATCCATCTGCTTCTTGTGCTGTGAATGGGTGGTTGGATGTAATGTCCAACATTGGTCAATGAGATGACCTCTCTTCTGGCAGTGAGTGCAAATCTTTTGCATCTTCTTTTCAAGTTTCCTTTGCTTGGAAAGTTTCCTGAATGTGGTCAAACTTTTGCAACATCTTGAAACATGATGGTTATCTAAACCACAATATGTACATGGACTTTTTCTTCCATTCTTACATGAAAATTTACCATG
Source organism: Picea engelmannii (assembly GCA_009831015.1). Classification (NCBI taxonomy): domain Eukaryota; kingdom Viridiplantae; phylum Streptophyta; class Pinopsida; order Pinales; family Pinaceae; genus Picea; species Picea engelmannii. The sequence goes on from ML791399.1 coordinate 116,055, forward strand.
CTTAACATAATTAAAAGCAATTGAATTATAGGCAGAAATATACCTTGAACATTCACTTTTATCGCCTTCTTGAGGAGGTGAAATTGAAGAGTTACCAACTCTCCTTTGAAGACCAACAATAGTGTTCTTGTCCTCATGTCTATCACAACTCTCTTGTTTCACACATTTGCATTCATCTTGAACACACACTTTGCATGATTGAGCGTTCGAACTTGAAATAAAAGTCCTTGAACATTCACCTTTATCGCCTTCTTGAGGAGGTGAATTTGAAGAGTTACTAGCTATATTTTGAAGACCAACAAAAATTTTCTTGTACTCATGGCTTTCACAACTCTATTGTTTCATACATTTGCAATCATCTTGAAAACATACTTTGCATGCTTGAGGGATTGAACTCGCAACAAAAGTTGTTCTTGGAATTGTTTCCCTTATCTCCTCAACTTTGGAATATGCTCCATCTTTCTGTTCATATCCAAGACCATAATACTTGGGCCCCTCCTCAACAACAATAGGCTCAACAATCCCTTGTTCATGCTTTCCTAACCCTCTACCTTCATAGCCCATTTTTAACAATAACTTGGATCCTATTCCTCTTGTGTGATTTTCAGAAACACCAAAGCATTCTTCTTGAGAGGAATTTGAAGAAAAACTAGCATTAGATGCCTCATGTTCATGCATGTACTTGGTAAGGGTTTCCTTTTCCTCATGGAGTTGAGTCTCCATGTCATGCAACTTTTCAAGAAACCAGTGCTTCTCCTCCTTCATGGCCATCAACTGCTCTTGAAGGACAATGCTCTCCTTCATATATTCCAACATCTCTTGTATCATATCTCTCATGGTTACAATCGTCTTCAACATCTCTTTGTCAAATAACTTGGCTGATGAAGATGCATGAGAACTCTCACTATTTGAAGCTTCCTCCATTCTTGCAAGATATCAAACTTCAACACAAAACTTGCACAATAATACCAACAGCTAAATTTCTAGCTATCAATGGAAATCAAATGAGAAAAAATATGCTTTGATACCACCTAATCTGAAAATGGGGGGCTGACTTGTTTTCCTATGCAAGCACCCTCTACTCCATTCAAATAAACTTCGAGACCTTGCTCAATGCCTTAGTTGTGCAAGAGGATTTATGTGTCAAGCTTAGGATTCTTTTAGGCATTTATGTGTGAGGTTTTTGAAAGGTTAAATATGTTTTTTGAAAGAATACAACAACAAACATAAATTGCAGCAAATAATAACCGGCAAACTCACAACAATAACAACATGATAAAGGAGTTCACCCCCAATTGGGCTACGTCTCTTGGAGCCTCCATCAATGGACTGGGATTTTTGGGATTAGTTTGTCAAAGATTATTTTACAAGTTTTTTCTCAACTACAATGGATTTACTGAATGTACCATTGGGTTTAGAATACATAAAAATCCAAAAAATGACTATTACATCTCTGAAAATAGACCATGGCTCATCCGAGCATGACCTCTTCTATTGGTGGCCTTGATCTTCCCTAAACTTCCTTTGTGGAAACAACACCTGTAAAAGTTTTCAAATTCCTCTGAAACCTATTCCAATGAGTTCAAAGCATATCAATTAGTCAAGAATGACTATTCAGTCACTGAAAATAGACTTTGGCTCCCCTAGGCATGGCCTCCTTCAATGGTGGCCCTAAGCTCCCTAGAGCTCTCTGAAACTTCCTTGTAGAAAAACCTGCAATAGAAGTCTCCAAATTCCTTTGAAAATTGTGCCAATGGATTCAGAACCTCCAAAAACCCCTAGCTGGGATTTTTTGGCACCTCATTTGTCAAAAAAATGAAGAAGATAGGCCTCCTGCCATTTTCCTCCTTTAAGATTGTTGTCTCTGGTTCGCCAATTCACACCTCCTATGTGAGTAACCTGGATTTGGGGTGTTTCCTGTGCCTAAACCCAACACGCACTTCGTTTCCACAAATTGCATAAATTTGTCGCACCGTTACCGAACCTAGCCCCCAATCCGCAGAGGCGTTGGATGCCTGGTTTCCATGTCCTGCACAATTTTAGGCACTCATTGAAAGTTGGGTTGTGGTCGTGAAAAGAGTCATGCGATGAGAGAGATCCATTTTATGGTTTAAATACCCGCACAAAAATGTGTTGAGGTCGTATGGGGGTGGCGCACATAACAGAGGGCTGGGGATAATCCCTAGCCCGTACCCTCGCGCCAAACACCCAATGAGTTCAAAGGATAACAGTTAGTCAAGAATGACTATTCAGTCACTAAAAATGGACTTGGGCTCATCTGAGCATGGCCTCCTTCAATGGTGGCCCTAAGCTCCCTAGAGTTCCCTGAAACTTCAAAGTAGAAAAAAACTTCAAAATAAATCGCCAAATTCCTTTGAAAATTGTGCCAATGGATTCATAACATCCAAAAACCCCTAACTAGGCTTTTTCGAAACCTCATTTGGCCAAAAAATGAAGAAGTTAGGATTTCTGCCATTTTTCTACTTCAAGCTTGTTGTCTCTAGTTCGCCAATTCACACCTCTTGTGTGAGTAACCTGGATTTTGGGCGTTTCCCATGCCTAAACCCAACACATGCACGCGTGTCCACAAAATGTGCCAAATTATCGCACCGTTAGCAGACGTAGGGCCTCAAAGGGCAGAGGTGTTGGGCACATGGGAGCCATATGGCCACATCCCAGCGCGAAAATAGGCCCTCATAGAAAGATTGTATGAGGGCACAACAAGTGGTGAGCGACGGGCTAACCGTTTGAAAATATTGTACAATTAAATGGAAATGGACATATGGCATGGTCGTATGGTATAAACGGGGGCTAGGGCTAAGCCCCAACCTGGACCCCTGCGCCAAACATAAAACAAAACAAGTTTAAATATTTGTCAAAGCGTTCTATGGTAAGAACTGCCGTGTAGGCTAGTGGTATCCCACCCATTTCCAAATCGTTTCATGCATTGGGGAGGTCTGGGGCTCGACCCCCATGGACCCCAATAAAATTTTAACATACCAAAACAGGGTGCCACGTGGCAGCTCATGTAAGGGCCATGTGTGCAAGATACCAGATATATAAAATATGCAGAACAGAAATATAATGCTAGAAATGGCAGAATAACAGTAAAATATCCAGCATAATCTTCACAATAACACATAAATGATATAAGAATAGCAATCGAAATAACACTTTGATTCAGAAAGCAATGTTCACATGCCTCTTCGAGGGGGCAACCTCCAATCGAGCAACGCTCTGTTACAATAATCTCTAAGCTAGGGTTTTCATACCCTCGACCCTTATTTATACTAAATATGTCTATTAAGAGAAGCATCTAGAGGAAGATCCTTCTAGAAGCATAAGCTTCTATTAGGTCTTCTTACATCCGCCTTATTCTATTTTATTGAAAAGCCTTATTAATATTGACCTTTATTACATCTGAATACATTGATCTACCTATGTGCGGGTTAGGACCCTAACATGTCTGCCCCCTTAAAAACAACCTTGTCTTCAAGGCTTGAGATGTGGAAACTGCTGCAGAATGGTAGTTGGTTCCCAAGTGGCATCTGCTGGAGTCATATCTTTCCACTGTACTAGCACTTCCTTGATGGTTCTCTGACGCAGGTGACGCTCATGCTGGTCCAAAACTGCTTCTGGCTGTAGCCAAATGGATCCTTCTTCAGCTAACTCTGGAAGGTTGGTTTGAATTTGGCACCTGGTTCCAATCACCTTCTTCAAGCATGAAACATGAAAAATAGTGGGCAGAGCTAACTGATATGTGACTTGTCCCACATGCTTGAGAACTGTGTAAGGGCCATAAAATTTGGGTGCTAGCTTCTGACAATGCTCGGACTTGAGGGAAGTTTGCTTATATGGTTGCAGTCTCAGAAACACCTGATCCCCTCTACAAATTGACGTTCAGAGAAACCTTGATCTACGTGCTGCTTCATTCTATTCTGTGCCATGACCAAGTTCTCTTTAAGGTTACGAAGGATATCCTCTCGAACTGTAAGTGTTTGGTCAACCGCCTGGACCTTCGAGGTACCCGATAAATATGAGAGAACTGAAGGTGGGTTCTGTTCATATACCGCTTCAAAAGGAGTCATGCGAGTGGCTATTTGGTATGTAGTGTTGTACTACCATTCGGCAAGGGGTAACCATTGAGCCCACTGGTGTTGTTTTTCAGAGGCAAAGCACCTCAGATATGTTTCCAAACACTTGTTGACAACTTCCATTTGACCATCTGTCTGGGGATGATAAGTTGAGCTGAGATGCAATTGTGTGCCTTGTAGCTTAAACAACTCTTGCCAAAAATTTCTTGTGAAAGTTGGGTCTCGATCGGAAATAATACAGTGTGGCATGCCATGAAGCTTGAAGACCTGGTCCATGAAAATTTGAGCCACCGTGGTTGCAGTAAATGGGTGGTGAAGAGCGCAAAAATGAACATACTTGGAAAGGAGATCCACCACCACCATTATGACTGATTTATTCCCTGATTTGGGTAAGCCTGTAATAAATTCCATAGAGATATCCTTCCAAATAGTAGGGGGAATCGGAAGCAGTTGGAGGGTGCCTGGATATTTGAGTGTTTCTCCCTTGTTGCATTGACACACCTCACATTCAACAACAAACTTACGGATGTCCTGTTTCATACCATCCCAGAAAAAATAAAATTTGACTCAGTCATATGTTTTGGTGAACCCTGAGTGCCCCGTTGTGGGTGTAGCATGAAGCTCAGAAAGCACCATGGATTTGAGCTTGGATTGTTTACTTAAATACAAGTGGCCTTTGTATCGAAGCTCATCCTGGAGCCAGGAATACCCTAGGGGATCCAGAGCCTTGTTCTGCAGTTGTTGGATCAGATACAAACTTTTTGGATCTTGAATCCATTCCTGGTGCACAGCTTGGAGCCAATCAGGTACAATGAAGGAAAGAGAAAAAAGGGATCCTTCATCTTCATATTTTCGAGACATTGCATCCGCCACAACATTGTCTTTTCCCTTCTTGTAAATGATCTCATAATCATATCCAAAGAGCTTAGTCACCCATTTTTGTTGTTCCTGGGAGGAAATGCATTGTTCCAGAAAGTACTTGAGGCTTTGATGGTCGGTCTTAATTTGGAAGCGTTGCCCCAAGAGATAAGGATGCCACAACTCAACGACATGCATAATTGCCAACATTTCTTTTTCATAAATGGGTTTGCCCAGATTCCTTTCAGACAGTTGCTTGCTAGTGAAGGCCAAAGGTCGACCCTCTTGCATAAGGAAAGCGTCGATTCCTTTCCCTGAGGCATCACATTCCAACACAAAGGTCTTTGTGAAGTCAGGAAGGGCCAAAACTAGAGTGGTGCACATGGTCGTCTTCAAGGTTTGAAAAGCTTGAGCAACTGTTGGAGTCCAAGTGAAAGAGTTTTTTTTTAGTGTAACGACCCTAATTGGATACATGCTTAAAGATTATAAATTAAAATTAATTAAAGAAATTAATTATGGTTAACTGAGTAATAATTCAAATTACAGATTACATTTAATGACCTGTGAAATAAAATTAAGATATCAATGAAAAATGACATAAAAATGGTGGCATATGCAGAGAGGGATAGCCATGTATCCCGAGGAGATAAAACATTAACTCATGACGAAGGACGGAGGATGCAGGGTGGTTGGAGGAGTAACTGCATGAGGCGGCCGGGAGGAATAAGGGAAGGGAAGAGGGGGATGTGCGCACCATTCGGAGGGGATGGATGTTGCGGACTGTATTTGCTGAGCCGACTGTATTGGCGGTGACCATGGTATTTTTCTATGAGCAGAGAGCCTTTGGACGGTGATGTTTGGTCGTGAGAAGAGAGCCTTTGGACGGTGGTGTGTTGCTGTGAGCAGCGAGTTTCTGTGCACTGTTGTATTTTGTAGACTTTTGGACTTACTGGGAGCACAGAGTTTTGAGGCTGTGGCTTTTGATCAGGGGAGGCACTGAGTTGCTGGAGGTTTTGGGCATGGAGGGCCAGGATATCCATAGATATCTTGGAGCTAGGTAGTTTTCCTAGTTAGCAGGGAGGACATTAGTTTTGGGCAGTTATTCTGTGTCTGTGGCAGGACTGGACTGTGTAGCAAGTAGCAGGAGAGCAACATCAAGGCAACAAGGCAACGAAAATTAGCATCAGAACCAGGTAATCTGTTAAGTTATGTATTTATTTCATTCTGCTATGAAATCATTAATCATTGATGAATATAAGTTATTGATGTTGCTGTTATGAAAATCAATATTATGCTATGAAGTTATTGTCTCAGTTATGAAATAAATTGCTTATGAAAATAAATGATGTTTAGAAATATATGGGCATTACATATGGTATCAGAGCGTCTTAGTTCGAAATCTGGGCCTAAGGGCCAAAATCCCAAATGATTAACTCCAGCCACGCTTAACCTGTAAGAAACACACGTCATTTGTGTCTTAATAGATTGTGTCGAACAACATTCAGCTTGACCAAACATGACTGATATGGTGTATGGCATATTACCGGGATGATTTGACAGTTCATTCAAAATTAAGGGAAGGACGATTCAAACATATCATACAATTCCTTGAACTATGTAGGATGTATGACATGATATCTTTGAATCCAAAAACGTGTTTATTTCTATATTATAAGGGAGAATACTAGGCCATATTGTGAGTAAAGAAGGCATATACATTGATCCAGAAAGGGGTAAGGCAATAAATT
>ML791399.1:134275-151845 GCA_009831015.1 Picea engelmannii
TGATGACCTCAGGTGAACCAACAGTGATGCCTTGGAATTTATATTGGTGGCCTCCTTGGTCGAATTGCATGGTTAAGTTCTGAAAATCCATGAGAATGGGACCCAAAGTCCTTAGCCAGTCTGCACCCAACACAATGTCACAAACACCCATGTCAATAGCAAACATATGGGATTTTAGGTGGTAGTCATCGATTTGGAGATGCACATTTTCACAGCGCTCGCCACATTTCACAGAACCACCATTGGCAATCATGATTTGGAAATTGTTGACAACATGGATGTAGCAATGAGTTTCTTGGGCAATGCAGCGATGAATACAATTGTGGGTGCTGCCACTATCAACCAAAATGATGACCTTCTGGTGCTTGATGTAACCGATTAACTTGAGGGTTTGGGGGGCATAGAAGCTCGTGAGAGAATTGAGGGAAATGATCGGTTCCACTTCGGGAGGGTCGGAGGGAGGGTTTATGTCATTTATTTCTGGTGACTCGGGCACAAGGGGAGTGTCAACATCCTCTTCCGGAATATCCTCAGAGATGGCCATAAAAAGATTTTGTTCCTTACATTTGTGGCCTGGGAAATATTTTTCATCATAATTATAACATAGGCCTTTGAGTTGGCATTCAGCCATTTCATCCTTGGTCAATTTTTGGATCTTTAATGGGGTGGAGGGAGTAGTGGGGTTTACTGGTTTAGGGTGAGGGATAAAGGAAGGCTTACGGTTTTGAGAGGAAACAATTTGTTGTGCTTCTTTATATTTTTTAGTAGCCTCCACCCAAGTCGTAGGTCGAGCCATGAGGACATGGGCCTGAATCTCCTCCTTGAGGCCACTGATAAAACACTCTCGAAAGAAAGCATTAGTCATGCCCTCTGCTCGAAAATCCAGGTGCTCAAATGCAGCTATGAAGTCTTCTACTATGCCTGATTGCTTCAATTTTGTCAAACGACCCAAATGGTTGGTGTCAGTGTCAAAGCGTTCATAAATCTCAGTCACAAATTGGGTCCAAGCAATATACCCTTGACGAGAAGTTTTTCTCCATTGCCACCATTGCTAGCGTTCTTGATCTAGATGGAGAACACCATACCGGAGTTTGGCCAAGTCATTTGTAATGTTGTAGAGAGAGAAATAATGTTCCATTTGGGTAACCTAACCAGTGGGGTCCGAACCATCAAATTTGGTTACATCCGCCCATGGAAGGCGTATGTCCCGTTGAAAGTGACGGGGTTGAAAGGAATGGGAAGAAGTTTCACCTTCAGTCTTTGTATGTGAATTAGGAAAAGAGTCATCGGTAGGGATCTTGAGCTTGGTGCAGAGTGATGAAAAGACAGATTCAAGCTGGGTGGTCAATTCATGTTTGACTTCCTCCATTGCGGACTGCACGACTACATTTACGGATGCATTTATGTTGGTATTGATGGATGCATCATGGGAGGCAATAGTAGCATTGAGTTGCTTCACTTCTTGTTGGATCTCGAGGAAACCATATTGCAAGGTGTTGAAGCAAGACTCTAGTTATTGGATATGGGTATGGGCCATGAGGATGGGTGAACTGAAAAGGGAGCGGGAGGGGTCATAAATGTTTGCAGAAAAATGATATGGATGAATGTGATAAGGGAGAAGAGATGAATCTAATGGAATAGGTCTCAAATAATGGTGAAAAAAATTCCATACTTTTTTTTTTTTTTACAGCTGCAGGGTTATACTTTGGTCTGAAGAATGTTGTAGTGATGAAATCCCCAAATTCTTAACCAAAAAGAAATGTGTATTCACTTGGCAACCCGAACATAGATGCGCAGCAATAGATCTCACCAGTTTAATTTGTTTATGTTTATGTTTATGTTCCCCAAGGGTTAGGTATTCAAGGGTTCTATAGACAAGGGTTTTCCCTGTGCTATAGCTCTCTGATATACGTGAGGGGTCCAACAATAGTACTCAGCCCAATATCTCAGTGCACTAACTAAGGAGGATAGGCTGTCCCCTTAGCCGTACTACCCGACTACCCAGGTACTAGAGAGTATCTTCCCAAGTGTTGTTCTCAGAGACACTATAGCAGTCCGGCGGCCGATAGGTTTATCTAAAGAGGGCTTCAGGAAATCTAGGCCGATCCGTACATAGGTGTTGTCTGATGCGCTACCACTCGAAAGGGTACCAACAGGGGTTACAAGGCTGACCAACAGATGTGCGCTTAAGAACCACTTGCATTTCCTGCGTGTATGAATCCCTCAACTACGGTTTTATGTGTGTAACGACAGATCTCTGTGGCTTGAAGACGCTGGAATACGTCTCTACCCTGGAAAAAAAATACCCACAATTTCTGCCAAGGAAAGTGCTTTGATACCACTTGCAAGATACGAGATATATAAAATATGCAGAACAAAAATATAATGCTAGAAATGGTAGAATAACAGTAAAATATCCAGCATAATCTTCACAATAACACATAAATGATATAAGAATAGCAATAGAAATAGCACTTTGATTCAGAAAGCAATGTTCATAGGCCTCTTCGAGGGGGAAACCTCCAATCGAGCAACGCTCTGTTACAATAATCTCCAAGATAGGGTTTTCATACCCTCGACCCTTATTTATACTAAATATGTCTATTAAGAGAAGCATCTAGAGGAAGATCCTTCTAGAAGTGGAAGCTTCTATTAAGTCTTCTTATATCCACCTTATTCTATTTCATTGAAAGGCCTTATTAATATTGACCTTTATTACATCTGAATACATTGATCTACCTATGTGCGAGTTAGGACCTTAACAACGTGGCACCTCTCAATTTGCCAATAAATATGCCACATGCCCTAATTTCATTCATTCACGTGTTTTCCACCTAACTACCAAATCAGGTCCTACCACATCAGCATCATACCACATCAGTTGTACGACCCTTCCATGTCATCTGTATGGACTATACGGACTGTACAATCAACATTTTTTTGCCTGTTTGACAAATTGAACAGAACGCGATATCTCACTCATAGAATGTCTGTTTGAACCCGTTCGAAGTGCGTTGGGTTCATGAGGACGAGGCCTATGCACTTGTATGCTTTGAAGAGATTCCTAACACTTTGATATTTGGGATAAATTTTGACCCCTAGTCTAGATTCTGATCACTTGGTATTCCAGTTCCACCTCATGTCTCATTAAAACCTGAAGTACCTAAAAACGACGGATGGGAAGAGATTGTCCACCCGAAAGTCTCCCAACATCATGGTTGGACTAAATTGTCTCTACCTGCTCCTCCACATGTTAATCAAATTGTCCAAGCTTCCCCTTCCCACTCACTAGACCAGTATTCCCACACAAGTAAAAGGTTAAAAACTGAGGCCCACCATTCTCTTGATAAAGGAAAATCCATTGCTGCCCCCTCCTCTCCCTCAAATGAATCTGCCAAATTCGTGTCATCTTACATGCATTTCAGAGATGATTGATCTCATGTTATCCATGCGATTAGGCCCAAAGGCTCCACATAGCCTAAGGAAAATTCAAAGAAATCAAAAGGAGACAACAACAACAAGGGGAAGATTGCCTCCCAGAGTGCCAAATATGGGTTTTAAGTGTTTTTATTTATTGATTGTTGAGAACAATTGACTTCTGAAATTGGACAACACACTATTTTTTGGATATATGGATATTATGTTTTTGGATATAGTTTCAATTATCATTGATATAAATTGTCAAATTATGAGAGTGATGATGGGAGCCACAAGGAGGGATGTGTTTGATTTATTAACTAGTTGTATGTCCTTGTTAAAGAAACTAAAGGGAGTCACAAGGGGTCCCACCTACTAGTTATTATTTATTAAAGACCCTTATTATTATTTTATTACTTTCCCCCCTTAACTCAAAAGTTGTTTTACTTTTAGTTAAATTAACTAAAGAGGTAGTTTAACTACTTCAACTAATTATGATTTCTTAAAGGCAAAAAGAGGAGGAAGAAGAGGAAAATAGAAGGAGAAATCATACTAAGGTATGTTCTTGAGTTTTATTGAGATAATATAGTTTTCATTCATTCTTTAATTCATTGAAGACCTAATTATCTTTTATGATAGCAGGGTCCTATTGTAGACGAGAAGATTCAAGGCTAAATTACATCATTCAGAGACTTGTTTTTTAGAGGTGTTCATCTATCTTTGATAGTCTGTGTAGACATGTATGTTTGTGAATTAAATTTCATGACTGATAAAGGATATTGTGTAGAGTTGAGTGGGAAACAATCTGTTGCAAGCTGATCCAGCTTTTAAAGTTCAGTTTTTTACTTTCCGTGAGAAGTCCTTTTGTATGGTTTTCATCGGGGACATCTAAGTTTGAATTTGGTCCAAACATCCTCAGGGAATTTTGTAAAGAGAACGAGTCTTTTGATAAATTGGAATGGAATAAATGATTGCTTTATGTCTCATTTATGTTGATTATTGAATTTGTGTTTTTACTTGTGTCTCTACATTTATTTTTTCATCTGTTATATTCATAAAATTACATAAATATTGAATTTTTCAACAAAATTTCATCTATAAAAAGAACATCCTAAGCACTTGTAACCAATACTTGTGGATTAGGAAACAATTTTTTATGGCTATAAACATAGGGTGATATTATTGTTTATCTTTCTTTATCCAAGTAAGATCTGAAAATGCTTGAGTAAGATATTTTCATATATTTTACTCAACACTCATCTCTTAGCAAAACCTGGGACGAACATCTGGAGCACATTTAGCAGGTATTGGGCACCCTACAACAACACAATTTAGAGAATTTATCCTTTGGCATGAAAATAATATAATATTTGGGATATATTGTAGATGAATAGGGTGTGCATGTTTATCCAATACAGATCCAAGTCATTTATGATTGGCCAGCACCAAAGACAGTAACCAAGATTCATAGCTTCTTGGGCCTCGCCAACTTTTACCGCAAGTTTCTGTTGGGGTTCTCTCATATTTCTTGAACCATAAGATAGGTGAACAAGGGTGGAGAAAAGGCCAAGTTTGTTTGGAATGCATCCCAACATAAATAATTCAAGGATTTTAAATTATGCTTCTTCTCATCACCAGTCCTTATTTCTACCAAGCCTATAGTATCCATTTGATATTGAGACAGATGCTTCATATTAGGCTATCCCTACATTCCTCACAGAACATGGGAATGAAGTGGCCTATCACAGTGAAACACTATTTGGTGTTGTTTATAGATACCCCACCTATGACAAAGAGATGTACTCCATTATGAAGGCACGTCGACAGTGGAAGCATTACATTCTGGGAAAGGAAATGATCATCCACATTGATCACAATCCTCTTAAATTCATGTATAAATAAGGAAAGTTATGGAATGAATACCATCATAAGTGGTCCATGTACCTCCATCAATTCCACTTGAACATCAAGTGCAAGAAGGGAAGCACCAACTCTATTGCATACTACCTCATTTTATCCCCTATTGTGGCACTAACTATAGTTCTTAATTCTTGTGGGCATGATGGGTCTGAGTGGCCACAATTATACAATAGTGACTATGAATTTGGTGCTACATATAATACATTGAGTGCATGAATACCAATTCCATAATTTCATCTCTAGGATGAACTTCTATGCCATATGATCCATATTTGTGTTTGTTCAAGTGAGCGTGCAAAGCTTATTTCAAAAGCTCATTAAAGTTAGTCGATAGGACACTTTGGTGTTGGAAAAATAGTGGCAGTACTGCAAACACATTTTTATTCTCCAAATATTTGACAAGATATCCACAAGTACATATGATCCTGAACTTCTTTCACCATTGTCATGCCCTCCATGAAGAAATAAGGGTTGTACACTTCTATGGCTACTCCAGATAGGACTTGGGAGTCCATCTCCATGGATTACATGTCTAGTCTTCTTTCAACCAAGGATGGTAACAACTGTGTCTTCATGGTCATTGATCAATTATTTAATATGATAGTTTTGGTACCCTGTGAGAAAAGAATCACAACTGAGGCCTTAACTAAGATCTTCTTTGACTGTGTTTGGGTTCATTTTGCACTTCCACAAATCATTATTTCATATTGATAAAGTAGGTTCCTGATTACTTTTTGGTCTAGCCTATGGTCAATGATGGACACCAAGCTGACCAAATCAACTTCCTTCCACCCATAGACTGATGGACAAACAAAAGTAGTCAACAGGTGATTTTCCATATTGTGAGGATGTACAATTCCAAACATCCAAGCACATGGTATGATATACTTCCTTATGTTCAACATAGCTACAAAAGAACCCTCCACAACTCTATTGGCCACAACCCTTCTTAGGTGTGCTTGGGATTCCAACCATTGGTCCCCATTGATGTAGCTCTTCCCATTGCAGCTACATAGGAAGAGTTGTTTCATGCTCATACCAAGGTATAATGAGAAACCAAATTTTTTGAGAGAATCCAACACATCCAACAACAAGCTCACGATATTTTATTGAAAGACAACTCCAAGTACAAGAAATGTCATGATCAACATCGAGTACCACACAAGTTTCAAGTGGGAGATAAGGTATGGTTACATTTGCATAAAGAGAACCTCATAGAACCCCATCAGAAGCTACGTCCACTTTGATATTGGCCTTACACCATCACCAAGGTTGTGGGTGAGAATTGTTTTGAATTTAGTATTCCTCCTTTTATTGGATTGCATCCAATATTTAATGTGGAACTGTTTCAACCATATTTTCCACCTCTCCTGGATACTTCATATGTGGCTGAGCACTTGGCCCCTACATAAATCAATCATGATTGCATTGAACATGATACAATTGATCAGATCATGGACACAAAGATGAACAGAACCCGCCATCAAAACATCCAACTCTATCGGGTTGCAAAAGTAGAGTAGTTTCTTCACCAGGGAAAGTGGCTCAATAGGAGCCAGGTTCAACAGATGTTTCCCCATCTGATGGAGGAACTTGATGTAATGGGGATAATTGGATCCTAATAGTGGAGGACTGATCTGGGTGAATACTAGTGGCCACCTCCATTTTTCACTAATTTGGAATGGTTCCACATCTTCACAATTTTTCTACAGGTTTTCGTTTCTCAAACATATGGGGCCATTTTCAGGCCCTAAATGATGTTTTTTTTTATGTCGAATCACTCACTAGATGCTATAGGATTGTATTGGGTCATTCAGAATGTCTACTCCTTTTCTAGACCTTTCTAACAATGTAGTGAGCACTCCAAACGAATATTGTATGCACAACTTGATCCCCTGGGACGTTGATGTATCAACTAACCACATGAGGGACCACAAAATTTTTGGAGCTTCATCTTCTACTTTTAGGATTTTGGATGTTTAGAATCTTCTCATTCATTATTTATGTTAAAAGGCCTTTTCTACCTATTTGTAACTATTTTCTTGCGAATGATCATAATTGACATATCTCTCTCTTTAGATATAAGATACCACCATTCTAAATAACTTGTGTGTTTTTCATTTTACAGTCTTTGTATTCCTGAAAATCATTAATAGAATCTAATTTTTAATGTATTACTGTGTTCCTTGCAATATCTCTGTGTATTTCCTTGTTATATAATTTTTGTATCTCTTTCTTCGTGTCATTCTCAATATAATCCAAATCAATAGAGTTGCTAATTTGGTTAATTTATGGTTGTTCAGTGAATTCCCCTCTCCTACGGGCTACTAATATCCCCACAATATACAATATTCTCATTAATAGATTGTACCGTATCTCCCTAAGTCAATTTCTCCTTCCCATAATGATTTGAACTAACATACATGTCTTACAACTATTTAATTTCAAGAGGAGGACTATATGTAGGTCATACAGTCATGTCCTCACCGTGGAAAGACTCCATGCAAGACATATGACCATACATAGCTTGTGTATTTACTCTCTCTCTCTCCAAAATAGATGACATCAGATGGAAAATATTTTCGACATCCAAGCATGATAATAGAGGAAAGACCTAGATCTAGGGATTTGTGGGATAATGAACATTACATGAATTATCTTGAAAACCAAATGAGACATCTTACCAAGGACCCTTCCAACTCTTGATATTTCTTTGGGAAAGTACAATTACGTGAAAAATTATTTCAAAATTTCACTTAAAATATATAATTATCTCTATTGAGATTAGCATATTTCTAACTTAGACGTTGGTGTTCAAAAAAATGGATCCTGGTGTTTTTGTGAGAAGACTAGTTAGCTTGGTTAGCTGCAACATATTTTGAGTTATTAAAATGAGAAAGCATTGATAGTTTTGTAGGAGTCTGAGCATTCTAGGACCCATGGATAATTAATGTTATTAAACTTGTTTTAGAATCTAATACATGAAACCATACATTCCCTTTATATTCATGCTATCATTATTTTTATAACGACTTGTTGTCTTTTGTATGAAGATTGTGTTTTAAAATACATATGTAGTTGTAGACTTTTATCAGTTGTAATATATTTCAGTGATACCTTTGTATAAATATCGATTCCAAGTTGTTTTATTTAGATTTATTATCTTCATACAACCCAACAATTAACATTACAAATGATTCATACTTAATGACAGTTGTGTCACTATGAACCCTTAAAATACAATTATGAATTGTACCCTATTTGAAATAGATTGTCTTGATCTTCGTATTAGTCACCTCAGTTACTGGAGAGAGTGAATTATTTATGTATCATAGCTACTTTGAATATTTGGACCTCACAATTGTTTGTATTTTGATGTTGATGAATTTGTGTGAGTCAACGATATTGTAGGAGGCTATGATCCTCAATGCAGAGGATACATTCAACTTCAAAACAAATATGCAGTGCCTCTGTTAAATTGATATCTTTCTTCTTAATTGGAATTGCAAGAAAGAAACCGGTTAGTGAACTATTCTAGATAAAATCCTTGACATTTCCAGCCCTAAAAAAAACAATAACACCCTTTAATTCCCACTGAATAATAGTGGAAAGAGGATTTTTCACTCAGAACTACTTAAGACAACTAATCACTCAAACCACTGAAGTCTTGAAACAAGACTTGAATATAGGTAATCATCTTTTTCTACCATAAACAATTTACCAGGAAGGTAATTGATCACACAAAGAAAACCATCCTCATGTTCCTTTGGAATAATAATGAGAAGAGAGGTGTTGTAGATAAGTTTCACTCATAATTACATTGTGCACAAAATCCTCGAAGATGATTTCTAGAAAGAAATCACTCGACATCGTACAACGTTAGAGACTTGGTATTGATTGGCACATTAAGAATAAATAATTATTTTCCATTTCATTTACGTCTCATTTCTTGTGTGCAATTTACATGGAGAAAATGATCCATATAATTAATATAGAGTAGAGGTTACAGAGAGAACATAATCCTTTTATCCATGCTATGAATAGAGATATATGTACAATATAGAGAGACAAAGATCATAAGTAAATTTCTATAGGATCCATGTTGGTAAAGAGAGTGAGATGTAAGTCCATTTTTTATAGATCATATTGGCATTAAAGTGGTTTAATATTTGACCATGATGCAGCTGCCAATTTTTTTTATACCTAACATGGGAAAAGAAAACAAAGAAATGTTGGAACACTTAAGGACCATCAATTCTCAACTTCAATAAGAGAACAAGAACTTGAAGGAACAATCCTAGAGGTTTAACCAAAGGATGAAAAAGATGGAGAAGAACCTTGAGAGCTTGAAAAACTACTTCCATTTCTAAAGGAGAAATTTGATGAATGCCAAGTCTCCCTCAAAACTTCCATTGAATACAAGGACAAGAACATAATTCAACTTGTACACTTGGAAGAGAAATTCATCCATATGAATAACTAGAATAAGGACATAATCACTTTGATGAAGACTTTGTTACAACAAGATTTATAAAATAAGGAGGAGACATTGGAAAATATCCAAGTAATGATCCAAGAGTACCAAGAATATAGGCCATTTTCCATTTCCACTACCAAATCCAACACAATGACTGAGACCACTCTGATAAGATCACCTTTATTAGACATTTCTCAAGAGAATTTTGTTGAATTTGAAAAGTATACCAAGGAAATTGGTTTGAAACTTTTAAGGAATATGGGTTGTGATGGACAAGGGATAGGTAATAAAATACAAGGCATCTTAATCCAATTTGTGTTTTAACAAAGGATCAAGCATCAAGAACTAGGTTTCAGTGGCAAAGGGAAAAATTCCATGATCATGAAGACCACTTTTGTGAAGGTGAAAAACATAATAAAGTGGGCCTATTGATTAGAAAAAATAGTGATAGTACATGAAGGTGGTATTCCACTACCAACTATGTTGGATTACTGAGAGGGGGGTGAATTGGTAATAAAGGAATATCTAAACTTTTTAACCACAATATGTAAATCATGTTTATATTTTTACACATTTATTTTGTTGAACAATCATACACATATATAGTACACTAGTATTTTTACATGGAAACCCAATGCGAGAGACAACCACATAATGGTTTTTCTTATATGTCTTTAAGAATTACATTCATTGGAAACACTGAATTCCTTTTTTCTCCAGCTGCAACTAGGAGGCTCTGACCCCCTATATTTTTAGGCTACACCACGAGGGGTCAAGCTCCAACCCCCCAATTCTCTAGCTACAATGAAGAGGGGGCTACAACCCCCTTTATTCTCCGGCTACAACCGGAAGGTGGATAAAACCACCTATCCTTGCCCCATCTTGCCACCCTGAAATATACATTTCAAATGTATAATGAAAGCACTGCCACACTATCACTGTGAGATATACCATTGTAAACATGTACCAACTTGTGCTAACAACTTGTAACCAACATGTACCAAGAATGTGTAGGCAACCTATACCAATAAACTGTACTCAACATATACCAATAACCTCCACTCAACCTGTACCAATAACCTATACCAACATTTATGAAATATACCAACAACCTCTACCAATAATCTCCTCAATATATCATATCTGATAACATGGATTTCATACCATAAAACATGTGCCAAACCTCACCAACAATATGTCCAAATATGTGTCTTCAAGCATGAACAAACCATATACCAAGATCACAAACAAATGCCTCCCAAAAAATACGTCAAGATATATCAATAGATCTCACACATGTGCCAACCATGTAATATAACATATCTTCCTCAAAACCCTTCTCTACAATGAGTACTAACAACCAATAGTTCCTCTAAGAAGATGCCCAAAATCACAAGATCATATCTCATCGATATACAAGCCAATGCCTCAAATGCGTATCCAAACATATTCTTATAACAAGGAACCATAACACTACTGAGAAAGTAATATCATGATCAACAATACCCTAAAATAGATATCTCAGTTCATACACTCTGGTTTGTACCATGCATCCAAACTATTCCTCAATCATATGCTCCAAAATCACAAGATATGCTTCAACAAAATATCCTATGGAGTATCTCAACAACAACTAACAAATACACAAACAATATGCTACTATAGATCTGCCTCATACAACATATACCATACAACCAACAAACCCTCAAGAACACATGCTCAGTCTCCCATGAGAAAAATCCAAACCATAAACCAAACCAACTACACATAGCATATAACATACCTTTTCATTCTTGTAGAAGACTTTGTTGCTCCTGGTCACTGTCACATTTTCCTGTAGCTTCCCTTAAGCTCCTACAACCTAAACCCTAGCTCAAATGCCAATTCTTCTAGTGCCTCACATGATGCAAGTGATATGTATAGTGAGGCCTCGCCTGACAGGCTCTACTCAACCCATGGAGGTGCCTCGCAGGACGTATGTTGGGTGACTCATGGGGATGACCCTAAATAGGTTTTTTCATGATTTCTCTGGAATCCACTGTGGCCACAAAACTTTTTCATCATTCTGTAATTGCTTTGTAAAAATTTCCTAACTATAGATGTATCAATGAGTACATGCAATAAACCTTTCACAATAATAGATATTCAATGTGCTCAATAGGTGCTAATAGGAGAGCATTTCTCTCTTATTTATACTTCCATGTAGCTTCCTCAAGGGGTTACCTACTAACCAACCTAACCCAACTTCTTTCTTTTAGGGATAACCTACTTCTAACCTATTTTCCCCTTACAACAACTTTATCCACAAATAGTAAGTTCTCCACTTTTAGTTGCAACTAATTGTTTTTAAATATTTTCTTAATGCAACAACTCAACCCATGATTAACTCCTAGTTTCACCCACTTGACTAGTCAACTTCTTCTAGTAGCTTCTAGGATAATTTATCTTCTTTGACCTTCTAGGGGCGTCTATATAACTCAAGAGAGTTCTCCAACTTCACAAGGACATAACTCTCTAACCATGAATATTTATTTGTCATTCCACATATCATCGGAAATGGCATGTCATGTTCTATCCATCTAGAGTATACTTACCTATAAATACACTGAACTTCATACCATTATACATCAAACAAACTTGAGTCCTTTAACCATATTTTTGGGGATATTGGAATTTTCTACCGGAATTGTTTCAAGGGTTGACATCAATGAGAACCAACCAAATTAATCAACAATATCCCCCTTTGGCATTGATGGCAACTCTATGATGCAACACTAAATTCATATCGCTCATGCTTCCCCTGTGACCATCGATCCCCATGGAAAAATGACTATTTTCTCTCTCTCCAAGCATCTAACTCTCTATCCATGCATATCATGAATCTCTCCCCCTTTGACATCAATGTAAAAAGAAACTACTCGTCAGAGATGCTCCCCCTAGATGAAATTTCCTTGGGGCTTCTCCCCCAAGCTGAAATTTCCTTAGGGTTGCTCCCCATGAATGAAATCTTCATGAACCTTATCCTCCACACCGAATTGTTCTCTTTATGGTTCTTCCTTGTGTAAATATAATACATATAATAATATCATTCAAAATTCATTGTGGGGAAGAAGATATCCCAAGTTTCTGACGAAGATACTCAAAAGATTCCCTTTGAAGTGGTTTGGTAAAGTTATATGCAACCTATTCTTTGGTCCCAACATACTCAACTCAAATGTTCTTCTCTACAACCTATTCCCATAGAAATTTATACCTAATTGGAATGTGGTTCATCTTGGAGTGCATCATCAGATTCTTGGATATATTGATGGTGCATGTATTTTCACAGTAGATCAGAATGGGCTCATCATACTGAACCTGTATATCTATCAAGGTTTGTTTCATCCATAGAACCTGTGTACACCATGTTGTTTCTGTAATATACTTTGATTCAGCGGTAGATAATGATATTGATTTCTATTTCTTTCTTATCTAATATACCAAACACTCACCCAAGTAAAATGTTTCTCCAATAGTACTTCTTCGACCATCAATGCAACCTTCCCAATTTTCATCTATGTAGGCAACAAGTGATATATCTTTTCCTTTTCAATACCATATTCCAAACTCTTTCATTCCCTTGAGATATCTGGATATCCTCTTTACTTATAGAACATGTGATTCCTTTGTTGTTGGTTGAAATCGTGCCACCTATCCAACTGTATGCATTACATCTAGTATGCATGTTGTCACACAAAGTAATATGTCAATCATCGACCTGTACTTCCTTTGATATGTAGACTTTGAATAATCATCTTTTCTTAACTTACAACTGGTTTGCATAGAAGTATTGACTAGTTTTCAATCTTCCATTCTGAACCTCTTTATCATTTCTATGATATATTTGGTTTGAGAAATAAAAATTCCTTGGTTTATTTGACATATCTAAAGACCCATAAAGAAGGATAGTTCTCCAAGTAATGACATTTAAAATTCATTTTGCATATCCTTTGCAAATTTCTGGCTCAACCTGTCATCATAACTTCAAAAAATAATATCATCAACATAAAATTCAATTAATAAAATACTATCCCGAGTTATCTTGATGTAGAGGTTGTTGTGTGCATTTCCTTTCTTGAACCCTTGTTGCTCTAGAGATCTTTCCAGTCTAGAATACCATGCTCTAGGGCCCTGTTTTAGACCATATAAGGCCTTCTTCAACCTGCAAACATACTATTCATTCTATGAAAACTGAGATCCTTCTGGTTGCTCAATGTAGACTTCTTCTTCTATTTCCCCATTCAGAAAGGATAATTTCACTTCCATCTAATATACTTTAATATTATTGGAGCATGCATAAGCCAGGATCCTTTACATGCCAATCTAGGTTGGAGCATGCATAATATACCTTCAACCTAAGCATATACTTTACATACCAATCTAGCTTTGTTCCTGGTAACTTGTCCATCTTCATTCAGTTTGTTTCTAAAGACCCACTTTATGCCAATCACATTCTTCTACCTTGGCCTTGGAACCAATTCCCAAGCGTCATTCTTCTCTATCTAATCCAACTCTCGATCCATGGATTTTATCCAAAATTTATCCTTGTTGGCGTCTTCAATATTGTTTGGTTCAATCAAAGATAAGAGTGTTCGGTGCAGTTTTTTTGGTGAACAAATTATTCTTTTAGTCTCAACTCCTACATTTTTGTTCTCAGTAATATGATCTGAGGGATGATTCTTCTATATTTGTTTTCTAGGTGTCTTTGGAGGTACTTGTTGTTCTTTCTCTTATAATTCTATCCGATCTTCATATTCCCCTTCTGCTACTTCTTCATCCTCTACTTCTTCTTCGTGAACCTGTTTCACTGACTCCTTTTCTTTTTCCTTTATTTTTTATCCACCTGTCTCATCAACCATCACATTGATGATTTCCACAACTTTGTTGAGACTTATATTGAAACATTTGTATGTTTTCCTTGTACTCGATTATCCAACAAGTATTCCTTTGTCTACACAAGAATCAAACTTTCCCATTCTTCCATCTTCTCTTTTGATGTAGCATTCTCTTCCAAAAACTCTGAAGTGCTTAACATTTGTTGGTCTTCCTTTCCATAGCCCATAGGGAGTCTTATCACTATTGTTTATGAGAATTACTCTATTTTGAATATGAATTGTTGTATGCACTGCATGTGCCCAAAAAACATCAGTCAACCTAGAATCCATTAACATAGTTCGAGCCATTTTCTATACTGTAATGTTATTTCTTTTGACAAATCCATTATCTTTAGGTGTCATAGAAATGGATAATTTCCTTTGTATTCCATGATTGTTGGATAAATCTATTGGATCTTGGTCATGTATTAAGGAATAAAGTGAATATTATGGAATAAGAAAGACAAAGTATGAAGTGTGGGGAAGGAACACAAACCGAGGAAGGGTTGAAGTGGTTAAAGAAGCATAAAAGAAGGAACAAAGTAAAGGAAAGTAAGTCGTTGAAAGATAATATTAAGGAAGACAAAGAAGAAAAGAAGATAGATCTTGGACAAGTCAGCGAGCAAAATAAGACACTAATGGGTGCTTTGGAGCACCTCGCGGAGAAGAAGGAAGAATAGGTTGATGAAGTCCTTAAAATGTGGGTTATGTGGACCTAGGGTTTTGGCACATGTGCTTCGGTCCATGGTTTTCTAAGAGTCAAGAAATGTATAGATAGAGGTCTAGAAGAGTTGAGAGGGGAGGAGACAAGTGGTGTTGATATGTAAAAGTGTTATGTTTTAGGGTATTCTTATATTTTGGGTCTTCAACTAGGTGTGAAGATCGACCCTGCAGTTGGGTGCACAGGGATAAGAAATAAAGATAAGGAGAGAGAAGGATCTACAGCTAAGTCCGCAGATAGAACTATATATCTTTATCTGTTTTATCAATAAACATAGTTCTGTGGATGTATCCCTAGGGGGAGGGTGAACCATGTAAAATCATGTTGTTCCATGTGGTTGATTCTTTGTTATTTACTATATTTTACACTTGTATTGCACTGTTATTGTTGGATTACTGAGAGGGGGGGTGAATTAGTAATAGAGCAATTTAATCCTTTTTAACCGTATAATCCAAGTTTTATATCAATGAAGCATTATCATCCAACAATTGCAGAGTAAATAAGCAATGAACAAATGAACAAACATACACATACACAGTACACCAGTGTTTTACGTGGAAACACAAATCGGGATAAAACCACAGAATGTTTTTTCTTATATGTCTTGAAGAATTAGATTCATTGGAAGAATCAAATTCCTTTGTTTTCCAACTGCAATTGGAAGGAGGCTGCAACCCCCTAGTTTCTCAGGCTACAAACTGAGGGAAGCTCCAACTCCCAAATTCTCTGGCTACAACCACAAGGAGGCTACAACCCCCTATGTTCTCCAACTACAACCGGAAGGTGGCTACAACCACCTGTCCTTGCCCCGTCCTGCCACCCTGAAGTAGAAGTAGAATGATGGAACCCCTGTCAACCTATCATTGTGAGATATATAGCTGTAAACCTGTACTAATAAATCTGAACCATTCATCAACCTATACCTCAACCTGTAATCAACATGTACCATAAACAAGTGCATCAACCATGCACCGACCTGTACCAAATAACCTGTAATTAACCTATACCATAAACAAGTGCATCCAACCATGTACCAAGTATGTACCAATCATGTGTCAACTTCTCATCAACTATGACTCATCAATATGTACCAACATCATCAACTATACACCTCATGTATGTGCCAACTCATAAACTACTTGTCTCAACCATGTACCCAACATGTACCTCAACCAAAATCCCTCATCAATTTCATCATACAAATCTGATTTGTAGCTCTACAATAGACCTACTATGTATGATCACATTCTTGCAAACCTTCCCTAACTTCAACAACAAGAGACTAGCATTTTCATCAAACTTTTCTTTAGTCTCACATGCCTAGTTTTGGATTAGTCAACAACCCTAACTTGAAGTAATCATAAATTTCTACCCGTAATGTATAGAGATCTTAA
Organism: Picea engelmannii; assembly: GCA_009831015.1. Taxonomy (NCBI): domain Eukaryota; kingdom Viridiplantae; phylum Streptophyta; class Pinopsida; order Pinales; family Pinaceae; genus Picea; species Picea engelmannii. Next base: position 151,118 of record ML791399.1, read on the forward strand.
AATTATACACAATGTTATTCAGTGTGTTTTATGCAATTTCTCCATGTTTCACTACTTGGAACCTCTCATAAAAGGAGTTATAGAAAAAATGGCGTACCTTGCTGAATTCTGGCTTATTCTAGAGAGAGACCTTGTAGAGCGTGCCCTGCATGGAATATTTGTTGAATTGATCTGAAATTGTTACAAAGAATACTACAGACAATACCCTAACCAACACATTTGGTTTCACTGAATTTGTATCTATTATGAAGAATTTATGACATTTTTACCCGAAACACTTGTTTTTGACTAGTTTCAGGACTAGCCACAAACCCTATTTTGCACAGAGTGTAACTCCAAAAATACAATGAACCACAAGATTAATTTTTTACCATAGATACTTGGATATGTTTTCTAAATTTCATATCAATTTCATGGTCTGAATCCTTATAGAAAAAACGTTATAGTGAAAATAGTGAGATGACCTGTAAATAACATACCTTAGAAAGCACCATCAAAAGAATTTATCCTTCCTTGCATTTCGTCCTTCTTTTCTTCACCTTCACTCATAATTTCAGCTTAGATATCCTTGGTTACCTCATAAAGCTATAGATATTCAATATTCTCAAGTGTGATTAAAATGAGAGAGCCTTGCCTCTTATTTATACTCTCCAAGTAGCTTCCTTAAAAACATCTTCTAGGTCACTTGGCCCCACTTTCTTTATTTTAGGGTTAACCCACTTCTAATT
>ML791399.1:152099-229848 GCA_009831015.1 Picea engelmannii
TCTCTTAAACCACTTTGACTACTTTGACCTTTTGGGGCTTCTAGATGACATATGAGGGTCCTCCAACTTCGTAAGGCCATAACTCTCAAACCGTGAGAAGTTATGTGACATTCCACATACCACCAGAAATGGAATGACATGTAATGTCCATATAGAATAGTATTATCTGAAAATATATCATAACTCATACCGTTATCTATCAAACAAACTTGGGTCCATTACGCAAACCTGGGGTCTCCAACTTCTCATGGTCATAACTCTCTAACTGTGAGGAGTTATGTGACATTCCACATACCACCAGAAATGGAATGACAAGCACTATCCATGTAGGATATTTTACTTGAAAAATTCATTGTCCTTGATCTCATTATTACACAATTAATCATGGGTTGTCTTACTCCACAAAGCGCCTTCCCGTGAGGGCTTTCACCATAAGGGGGCCACTTTGGATTTCATCCATCTTTACTTCTTATCAACCATGAAAAGACAATAATGAGCCATCTTTACATCAAGAAATCTTGGGTCCATTACCCAAACCTTTGTGTTTTGGGGCTTTCTTCAAGGGTTGACATCAATGACAACCAACCTTAATCAACAATCTCCCCCTTTGCCATCGATGGCAACACTTTGATGCAATATTGAAATCATATCACTCATGCTCCCCTTGGAACCATGCATATGTCCTTTGTATATGATAAACTTGCCTATGTCCTCTACATATGATAAATCTACTCCCCATGGAACCATGTCTCTGTCCTATGCATCTGATAAATCTGCTCCCCATGGAACCATGTCTCTATCCTCTGCATCTGATAAATCTCTCCCCCTTTGTCATCAATGGAAAAAGTATCTTTCCATCCAGGGCTTCTCCCCCTGACTGAATTGTCCTCTTATGGTGCTTCCTCGTGTACATCTAAGACATATAAGATAAGAATTCGTAAATCATTCAAAAAGCATTCATTTTGGAGTAGAAATAAATCCAAGTCTTTGGCGAAGATATTCAAAGGCTTTCTGTGGAAGTGGTTTTGTAAAGTTTTCTGCCACTTATTCTTTTGTGCCCACATACTCAACTTTGATGTTCTTTTCTGCAACCTGTTCCCATAGAAAGTGATACTTCATTGGAATGTGCTTCATCTTGGAGTGCATCACCGGGTTTTTTGAGATACTGATGGCACTTATATTATCACAATATATTGGAATGGGCTCATCATACTCAACCTGTATATCTTTGAAAGTTTGTTTCATCCAAAGAACCTGTTTACAATATGTTCTTGTTGCAATATACTCTGCCTCGGCTGTAGATAGAGATACTGATGATTGTTTCTTTCTTAGCCATGATACCAAACACTCACCTAGGTAGAACACTGCTCCACTGGTGCTTCGTCGGTCATCAATACAACCTTCCCAATCTACATCTATGTAGGCAATAAGTGATAGATATTTTCCTTTCGGATACCATAATCCAAACTCTTATGCTCCTTTGAGATATCTGAAAATCCTCTTTACTGCTAATACATGTGATTCCTTTGGTGATTCTTGAAATCATGCCACCTGTCCAACTACTTGCATTACATATTGTCAGGATGTTGTCACATATAGTAGGTTGCCAATCATTGACCTGTATTGCCTCTGATCTGTAGACTTCAAATCATCATCTTTTCTCAACTTACAAATGGTTTGCATGGGAGTGATAATTGGTTTGCAATATTCCATTCCAACCCTCTTTATCATTTTTCTGATATACTTGGTTTGAGAAATACAAATTTCTTGGTTTCTTTGACATATTTGAAGTCCCAGAAAGAAGGATAGTTCTCCAAGTAATGACATTTCAAATTCACTCTGCATGTCTTTTTCAAATTGTTGGCTTAACCTGTCATCATCACTACCAAAAATAATATCATCAACATAAAATTCAATTAATAAAATATTACCTTGACTTACCTTGATGTAGAGGTTGTTGTCTGCACTTCCTTTTCTGAACCCTGCCTGTCGTAGATACTTATCCAGTCTGGAGTACCATGCTCTAGGATCCTGTTTTAGACCATACAAGGCCTTCTTTAATTTACATACATAGTTTGTGTTCTCTGACAACTGAAATCCTTCTGGTTGTTCAATGTAGACTTCTTCTTCAAGTTCCCCATTCAGAAAAGATGATTTTACGTCTATCTGATATACTTTAACATTTTTGGAGCATGCATAAGCTAAAAGTAAACAGATTTCTTCCATTCTGGCAAACAGGGAAAATGTCTCTTCAAAGTCGATTCCTTCAATCTGTGCATATCCTTTACATACCAATCTATCTTTGTTCTTTGTAACCTCTCCATCTTCATTGAATTTATTCCTGAAAACACATTTTGTGTTGATCACATTCTTATTCTTTGGTCTTGGAACCAATTCCCAAGTGTCATTTTTCTCTATTTGATCCAATTCTTCATCCATGCCTTATTCCAAAATTCATTCTTGTTGGCTTCTTCAAAATAGTTTGGTTCAATTGTAGATAAGACTACTAGGTGTGTTTGTTCTGGTGAATAGATTTTTCTTCTAGTCTCAACTCCTGCATCTTTGTTTCCAATAATATGATCTGAAGGACGATTCTTCTGTACTCGTTTACTAGGTGTCTTTAGAGATACTTTCTGAACTTTCTCTTCTACTTCTGTCAAATTCTCTTCATCTTCCTCTTCTACTTCTTTTTCATCTTCTTCTTCGAAAAGTTGTTCCATTGATTTGTTTTCTTCTTTCTTTGATTCTGGTCTGCATGTTTCATCAATTGTTACATTGATGGTTTCCACAACTTTGTTCAATCTTAAATTGTAACACTTGTATGCTTTCATTGTACTTGAGTAACCAACAAGTATTCCTTTGTCCACACGAGAGTCAAACTTTACCATTATGCCATCTTCTCTTTTGATGTAGCATTTGCTTCCAAAAACTCTGAAGTGCTTCACATTTGTTGGTCTTCCTTTCCATAGCTCATAGGGAGTTTTATCAGTGTTGTTTCTGAGCATTACTTTGGTTTGAATGTGAAATGTTGTATACACTTCCTGTGTCCAAAATATATCTGTCAATTTGGAATCCATTAACATTTCTCGAGCCATTTCTTGTATTGTCATGTTCTTTCTTTCAACAACTCCCTTATGTTGAGGTGTCCTAGCAACGAAGAATTGCCTTTTTATTCCATGACTACTACAGTAGTCCATAAATTCCTTTGAAGTGAACTCTCCTCCATTATCATATCTCAAACATTTGATTCTTGAATCCATCTCATTTTCAACCATTTCCTTGTAGATCTTGAAGTTTTCAAAAGTTTCTGACTTGTTCTTGAGAAAGCAAACTGCAGTCATTCTTGTATAATCATCAACTAATAACATAAATTATTTTTCACCTTTTAAGCCCTTTGTTGTATTTGGTCCAAATAGATTAGTGTGCACAATTCCCAGTGGTCTTGTTGTTGAATATTCCTTTGATTTGAACCTGGTCTTTGTTTGCTTTCCTTGTTGACAATGCTTGCATAAAGTGTTGGTTGGTTTCATGATCCGGGGCATTTCTATGACTACTTCTTCTCTTTTGATAACTTTGACAAGGTTATCAAAATGCATGTAACCCATTCTTCTATGCCATAGCCAACTTTTACCTTCCTTTCCTAGACAAAACTTTTCATTTCCAATTTCACTTAACACATATATGTTGTTTGAAGTTCTGGTAGTTGTACCAACCAATTTCCTTGAACCTTCTTTTCATATCTCACACTTTTCTGAATCGAAAGTAAATTTATGAACTTGGTCACACATTTGACTCACACTTAGAAGATTATGTTTCATATCTTCTACCAGTGGAACAGTTTGTGCCTTTTCATTCTTGTTCCCAATTCAGACTGTGCATTCTCCAATGATTTTGGATGAATTATCATTTCCAAAGGAGACTGATCCATTTTTTTTCTTTTTGTAATGTAAGAAATTTGTCTTTATCACCTATCATGTGTTTTGAACATCCATTTTCAACATTCCAACCATGTTTCTTCTGCTTAGCATGTAGAGAGACTGCGCATTATTAATTGTTATATTGATCTTGCTTTCTTATCCATGTCATTTTCTGAGGTTCTTGTCTGTGACTGTTGTTATTCTGTTGAGGTTCTTTAGGAGGGACTGTCATTTTGCAATCCTTGGCCATGTGTCCAAAATTGTTACATTTTTAACATTCCACTTTAGTGCTCAAAGATTAAAACCTATTGTAACTTCTTCTTTGTGTGTCACTAGGTCTCCTTGAATAATCCATTTGTGTATAACTCTCAAAGTTGTTACTGTTCATGTTGATAGCTCTACAATTCACATCTTTATGTCCAAAATTATTACATGCATAACATAAACCAAAAAATATAGTTTGATGCCTAGGAGTTGAAGATCTTCTGAAAGGAGGTGCTCTCATGAATCCTTCTTCTTCTTGAGGCCTATCTGGTTGTTGTTGATTCTAAAAGCTGAATCTTCTTGGTGGAGGAGTGTCCCTGTAATATTCCTTGTATATCTTCCTATCCTCTTTGATTGTTTCTGCGTAGCTCTTTGGATTTTTTTCTTTGTTTGTTGTTTTGGAGCTTGATCCCTTTTCTATCTGATTGTATCCAAGTCTGGACTTGTCAAGATGATAATTTTGACTGCTGATAATGTCATCTAGAACTTTTGAGCTATTCTTCATATTTTTCTTTTGAATATCCTCTCTTAGTGTGACAACCTTTGCTTCCATGTTTCCAATGATCTTGTCCTTTTCTTCTAGTTGTTCTTTGAGTTCTTCTTCAATTATTTTATCTTCTTCTATTTGAAACTTCAATTTTGTGATCATTTGTTCTAGTTCTCGAGTGTCCTTTTTCTTGTCTAGTTCTGCTTGTAGTTTCTTGTTTTTCTTATTTTGTCTTTTGATAACTTCTATGGCACACATTAATTCTTCTCGATAGTCAACTTCTGCATCTTCAATTTCTTCTTTGACTTCTTCACATTCTTCTTCAGCTTCTTCATATTCTTCTTCAGAGTCTTCTTTGTCAGAGTCTTTTACTACCATGAATAGAACTCTTCCTATCTCATTGTCACTGACCTCATCTTCATCTGATGATGAGATGTCTTCTTTGGTGTATAATATTTTCTTGAAAACTTTGTTTGTAGTTCTTTTTCCTTTATATGTGTGTTTTCCTTTTGAGTAACCTTCATCATTTCTCTTTTTCTTATGAGGACATTTGTTAGCAAAATGACCGATACCATCACAATTAAAACAAATTAAAGGGAGCTTACCTCTATACCTACCGTTGGTTCCCTTGTTCACTCTTCTGATGAAGTTGGCCACTTCTTCATCATCTTCTGAGGGATCACTGTTGTTGCTATATTCTTCTTGTTCCTTTTTCTTTTGCTTTGATATTTTGGATGCCTTGAAGGATTCTTCTTTTACATCTGGATTTTCCTTCTCAGTTCTCATTTCATATGCTGTGAAGATTCCATGCAGTTCATCCATGCTTATCTAATCTAGATCTGATCTTTCTTCTAGTGTTGATATCTTAGGGTTGAATCTCATAGGAAGAGATCTTCGTATCTTTTGAACAATCACAGATTCTTCAATTTCTTCTCCCAATCCTATGATTTCATTCATTGTTTCATTGACTCATAATAAGTAGGCTATGATGTCTTCATCTTCCTTCATTTTTAGTTGTTCGAACTGACCTTTGTAAGTTTGAAGCTTTGTTGCCTTGAATTTTGCATCTCCTTCATAAATATTTTGAATCTTGTCCCAAATATCTTTAGAGGATTTAGAAGGTGCAACTTTGGTGAATACTGTATCAATGAGACCATTCAAAAGTGAATTTGTGTCTTTGGAATTATTCTCAGTGAGTTTTACTGCTTTGTCATTTGTTGCTTGAACTGTTGGTGCTGTGTATCAATCTACAATTGATTGCCAAACTTGAAATCCTTGTTCCTGTATATATGTCCTCATCCTTATGCTCCAAAAAGCATACTTATGTCCATCAAAATATGGTATTCCATTTTTATATGAGTTGGTACTCTCCATGATCTACCTTTTAGTGGTTAAACTGATTTCTGAAGGAACCTGCTCTGATACTAATTTTTGGATTACTGAGAGGGGGGGTGAATCAATAATAGAGAAATTTAATCCTTTTTAACCATATAATCCAAGTGTTATATCAATGAATCACTATCATCCAATAACTGCAGATTAAATAAGAAATGAACAAATGAACAAACAAACACATACACAATACACCAGTTTTTTACGTGCAAACACAAATCGGAAGAAAACCATAGAATGATTTTTCTCATATGTCTTGAATAGTTACATTCATTGGAAGCACCAACTTCCTTTTTTTTCCATTTGCAACTGGAAGGAAGCTCCAACCCCCTAGTTTCTCAGGCTACAACCTGAGGGAAGATCCAACTCCCCAATTCTTTGGCTACAACCCCCTATGTTCTCTAGCTACAACTGGAAGGTGGCTACAACCACCCGTCCTTTCCCCGTCCTACCACCCTGAAGTAGAAGTAGAATGATGGAACCACTGTCAAATTGTCACTGTGATATATACCTCTGTAAACCTATACCAATAAATCTGAACCATGAATCAACCATCCATCAACCTGTACTTCAACCTGTAATCAACCTGTACCACAAACAAGTGCATCCAAGCATGTACCAAGTATGTACCAATCATGTGTCAACTAATCATCAATATGTACCAACATCATCAACTATACACCTCATGTATGTGCCAACTCATCAACTACTTGTCTCAACCATGTACTCAACATGTACCTCAACCAAAATCCCTCATAAATTTCATCATACAAATCTGATTTGTAGCTCTATAATAGACCTGGTGTATATGATCACATTACTACAAACCTTCCTTAACTTCAACAACAAGAGACTAGCATCTTCATCAAACTTTTCCTTAGTCTCACATGCCTAGTTTTGGATTAGTCAACAACCCTAACTTGAAGTAATCATAACTTTGTACCTGTAATATATAAGGATATGAAACTGATACAAAATGTTATTCAGTGTGTTTTATGCAATTCCTTTAGGTGTCTCTACTTGTAACCTCTCAAGAAATAAGTTATAGAAAAAATGACATACCTTGTTGAATTCTGGCTTATTCTAGAGAGCGACCTTGTAGAGCGTGCCCTGCATGGAATATTTGTTGAATGGATATGAAACTATTAAAAATCATACTAAATAGTGTAACCTAATCAACACATGTGGTTTCACTGAATTTGGATCTGTTATGAAGAAGTTATGACCTTTTTACCCGAAGCACCTATTTTTGACTAGTTTCAGGACTAGCCACAAACCCAATTTTCCATGGAGTGTAACTAAAACAATACAATGAAGCACAAGATGAATGTTTTACCACAAATACTTGGATATGTTTTCTCAATTGTATAGAAATTTCACATTCTGAATCATTATAGAAAAAAAGTTATAGAGAAAATGGTGAGATGACCTGTAAATAACATACCTTAGAAAGCAACATCAAAAGAATTTATCCTTCCTTGCATTTCGGCCTTCTTTTCTTCACCTTCACTCATAATTTCAACTTAGATATCCTTTGTTTCCTCAGACACCTTTAGATATTCAATATGCTCAAGTTTGATTAAAATGAGAGAGCCTTGCCTCTTATTTATACTCTCCAAGTAGCTTCCTTAAAAACATCTTCTAGGTCACTTGGCCCCACTTTCCTTATTTTAGGGTTAACCCACTTCTAATTTCTCCATTAAATTTATTATTGAAATAATTTATTTTGTATTCAATTTGAATTATAATACACTCATTACTTCACTTTATTATTTACCTTTTAAGATCTCTTAAACCACTTTGACTACTTTGACCTTTTGGGGCTTCTAGATGACATATGAGGATCCTCCAACTTCGTAAGGCCATAACTCTCAAACCATGAGGAGTTATGTGATGTTACACATACCACAAGAAATGGAATGACATGTACTATCCATATATAATATTATTATCTGAAAATATATCAGAACACATACCATTATCCATCAAACAAACTTGGGTCCATTACCCAAACCTGGGGTCTCCAACTTCTCATGGAAATAACTCTCTAACCATGAGGAGTTATGTGATGTTTCACATACCACCAGAAATCGAATGACAAGAACTATCCATATAGGATAGTTTACCTAAAAAATTCATTGTGATTCATCTCATTATTCCACAATTAGGCATGGGTTCTCTTACTCCACAAAGCGTCTTCCCGTGAGGGATTTCACCATAAGGGGACCACTTTGGAGTTCATACATATTTACTTCTTATCAATCATGACAAGACAATAATGAGTCATATTTACATCAAACAATATTGGGTCCATTACCCAAATCTTTGTGCTACGGGGCTTTCTTTAAGGGTTGACATCAATGACAACCAACCTTAATCAACATTTTTTCTTGTTGAAGATAAGAAGATATAACTTAGTTTGTGAAGTTAGGCATAATAATATTAAGAATATATGGGTTATATTGCATTGTTGTTTTGGAATCATATTGCTTTTCCTCTGGTTGTAGACACATGTGTCCTGCAACCCCCGTATTGCTCCTTCAGGCGAGACTTCATCTGCTTCGTAGGTGTTGCTGTAAGGGCCAATAGTTAGGGTTTGTTGGTGCGTTGTTAGAGTTGAACCCTGGGTATTCCCCTATGACAACAAATGGTTCCATTTCTAGGACTTGAACCCGGGTCTCTCGGGTGAGAGCCGAGTATCCCAACCAAATATACTAGAAGTAATAATAATAAAAAAGTAATAAAAAAAAATGGTTTTGTTGTCTGGACCGGGATCTTCTTGAGGGAATGTCAAGGTGGTTTCCATGGAAGACATAAATTCATAATTGGATAGAAGAACAAGAAAGGGACTTCTCCGTAGCTCATAACAATAACCCTAGCACTAGTACAGAAGACTAGTTGGGAAGGTACATATTTACTGATGTGCATGAGATTTTTTTTGCAAGAGTTCATGAGGAGTTGTACGAGTGGTTGGCCAAACTAGCAGACACTTAGTTTGAAATTAGATCTAGACCACCCGTGGTTTGGACATTGACACTGATTAAGAAAGTCAAGAAAGTTGATAACACTGTGTCAAGGTAAGTGGATCTCTGGGTTTGAAAATACTATTGGAGGGTACATTACTGAATTTTATATTGACAAAGTGGAATCATATAGTCAAGCAGAGAGGTATTTCTTCAAGGGACCTAGAGGAAAGTTTCTACACTTTTTGAAGTTGAATATTAAGATGTTATTGCATGAGAATAATATCTTGAAGATACAATAATCAATTGTATTTTAAAGCTAATGTTCATGAATTCAAACAACGACAGTGAGACAAAGGCTTTACACACACACAATGGGAGATCATTCATAAAGATTCCTCTTGCAAACCTATTTAAGCAGAGTTATGGGACATTAGCACAAGACGAGGGATTCTACAGTGCAGAATAAGTAGAGAAATAAGATGAATAGTATTCAGAGTTCGCAAGGGCAGAGGAAGTAGATACTGAAGAACCTCAGTGAGAAGAACCAAGAACTTTTGGTACTATGCGTATTGTCGAAGTAAGTATTTCTACTCCTCATGTTGTTTTAGTAGCACCAAGTAACTAGAGTAACCATAGTAACCAGAGTAAGCATAGCACTTAGAGTACTGTCACAAGTAGTTTAGTACAGAATCATTTGAAAAACCAAGGAAAATCAATGGTATATGAAATGAGGTTACCTATTTTCATAGGATATGGATCTGAGGATCCTGACTAGCACTGGTTCTTATGCAAAGATGTATGGAGAATTAAGCAAGTCACCGACGAAGCTGTTAAGAGAGCTCAGTTTAGTACTACCTTGAGAGATCGTGCATGAAGATGGTATATGAAGTCTGGTATAACACCTAGACAACCTAGAGTGTTGAATAACATTAAGAATGTGTTGAGTGAAGAGTTCTAGAAGCCTAAGTCGGAGTCGTAGTGCATTACAGAGTTGAAGGAAATCAAGCAGAAGGTGAATGAACATGTCTGGGAATTTGATCAGAGGATTAATACCTTGACAAACAGTTTAAGTTTTCAGATTCAAAAAAAACAACATAAGCTTCCCTCCTGCCACACATTAGAGTTCCTATGATGCAACTGAAGGTCACTTCGTAGGCTGAAGCATTAGATATTTCCATGAAACTAGAAGCAACCCCTGTAGGAGAATCTAGTCTAGGTATGAGTCAGATTTTGAATAAATTAACTAGTTTAAATATATAGGTTGAAGACATGAAGAAATACAGAGGAAAAGAGAAAAGATAAGGAATATGACATATCAGATGTAAAGAAGAGGGCCATGACAAAGAGAACTGTCATTTATTTAGTGAATACTTGGCCTCTGGAGCTCCTAACCGTTTGAAGCAGGCTAATTTACCATGGTGAGAGGTATGTAGAACTAGACATCACCCTGATGAATATTATTATATGCAGAAATATGTCCAGACACCCACCAATATTTATTGTACATTCTGTAAATTTGTGGGGCATGATGAGAAGGATTGTAGGGATTATGACCTCATGCATGAAATATCAAGGGATGAATATAGAATTCAAGGAGAATTACAACCAAAAGGGAATGTTGCGTAGTTCAATTCCCCGGGAGGAGGAAACTTCAACCCTCACAGTGGGTTAGGAGGAAGAGGACGAGGAGGAGGCATGGGTCGAGGTCGAGGTCATATTATTTTCTATAACTGTGCCCAACCAAGTCATTTGGCAAGGGATTGTCAAAACCCTTGTACTACTTGCAACTACTGTAATTCATTTGACCATGTCAGTGAAGACTATCGAGTATTGTTAGCTAAGGTTCATGAAAGATGAGGTGGAAACCAACAAGTCCAACTAATATCAGCTAAACCTCGTGGTGAGGAACCCAGAGTCACTATTATTACTAGAGGAGGCACTGCCACAGGAGAAGATAGGGTGACTCCATGAAAGACTACATATGGATCATGGATCAGAAGAGCTTTGGAGAAGATGTCGTTGTTTGATCCAAGGAAAGAAAAGCATACTTTTGAAGAAGCAAGAAGAGAATTTGTAGGTGAACATGATTCTTCATATAGGGCACAATTGGAAGTAAGGGAATGCGAAATTCCTCCATCATTTGATCAGTTTGCCCCACCTAGACAAGGAAAAGAGGTAAGCAAGCTTGTGGACTTCTTGTATACTTGTATTGATTTGATTAAATATGAAAGAGCTATGCAGGAACTACAACATCTGATAAGATAGTATGAAATTGGAACAATAGATCCTTTGCTGAGTAGGTTTGTGAATAAAGTATCTATAAAAAGGAGGACAAGAGAGGAACTTCACCTTAGTGCTCAAATTGGAGACTACGTCATGGAATATGTGGTCCTCAACCTAGGATCAAAAGTAAATGTTATGACGAAGAAAACTTGGGCATTGATGGGAAAACCTAAATTTATTTACTCTCCTATTAGGCTAAGGATGGCTAATCAGCAAGCAATGATCCCCTTTGGAAGACTAGAGCATGTCCCTGTGTACATCGTCGAAGTGAGGAAGTTTGCAAACTTCGAAGTGATCGATATTTTTGATGATAGCTTCCCCTATCCTCCATTGTTGAGTATTGATTGGGATTTCGACAATTTGACTGTTATTGAACTGAAAAAGATAAGAATGACATTTGAAGGTGACGACCTTAGGTTCATTGCACCTCTTGACCCCGATGAAGGTCACAGATACACAAAACCTATAAGAGAAGAATATCATAGCTCTGATCTAGAGAACATCTATAAAATGAAAGAAGGACAACATGATTATATTAATCCAACATCAGATGGAAATCTAAGTTGTCTAAGTGAAAGTGCATGCTCATTAGATTCAGAAGAAGCATTGGAAAATTGGTAGAACAAAATGCATGAAGTCTCTACGCGGAGGTGTGCCAGATTGACTAAGGAAGTTCGTTGGATTGGCACAGAAGTAATTAATCTTCCTACATTTGATGGCTTGAATAATTTAAAGACATTTCTATTTGAATTTGAAGGAATTGTACTAGTACAATAGAGGTTGTTGGCACTAGATGAAGCCTTGAAAGAAACACCATCTAGATGGTGGGAAACACACAAGAAGAACATCACGGAGTGGGTACAATGTCACATCTTGTTGACAGTGCACTTTTCAGACCAACTTGAAGGTTTCAAAGTTCCATACATAGGTCATATTTTTCCTACGAACCATGTGCAAAGTTGTGAGGAAGCTTGGAGCATCAGTCCTAAAGAACAGTGGGTACATAAGTTCATTAACATTTTAGATACTATGTCTATCAACCGGTATATTCAAGTAGAACTGTGCTTAGTCACTAAAGATTGGTATGTTATGAACTAGAAATTTATAACTACGTTCCTATTTGAAATTAATTACCCCACAATAGATCAGGCTTTAAAAATTGTAAGACACAAGGTATTTTAGGAGGCACCTAACCCCCCTCTTGAAAAAGAAGAAGATGAATGTATTGCGCCTCTTCAATGGTTACATAGTTGTTATAACATTAATACTGATGAGGATGATGACCCTAGGAATGTGAACATTTCAGAAACTAAAGGACAAAGAGATATAGAAGGGCCAGGGATTGAATTACCTTTTGTTGGGCAGCCTATTAAAATTAAGAAGGTTAATATTGTTACAAAGAAAGAACCTAAGTTGGCAAATGTTGGAGACTATTGGGATGATGCTACTATTAGTAAGATTACATAACTATTGCATGAGTATCATGACTTGTTTCCAACCAAGTTCATAGACATGAAGGGAATTAAAGGGCCCATAGGAGAAATGAAGATTCCTTTGAAATCATATGCAAGGCCTGTCAAGAAGAGGCATTACAGATTGAATCCCAAGTACAAGCAGAAAGTTAAGACTGAATTAGATAGAATTTTGGAAGTAGGAATTATAGAACCAGTTGAAGAATCTGAATGGATCAACCCTATGATGGTCCGAGATAAGAAGATGGGAGAGATCAGAATCTGTATAGATCTAAGGAAATTGAATGATGCATGTTTACATGATCCATTTCCTACACCTTTTACTGATGAAGTTCTAGATAATGTAGGAGGACAAGAATTTTATTCATTCACAGATGGATTTTCAGGTTATCACTAGATCCAAATTGCTAAGGAGGATAGACATAAGACTACATTTGCAACATAATGGGGTTCTTTTTAGTAAACTGTGATGCCTTTTGGTTTGAAGAACACACCATCCATATTTTCCAGGGTGGTGGTCGAAGCATTTAAGGAATTTTTACATAAGTTTTTGGAGGCATACTTTGATGACTGGACCATTTTTAGTGTATTGAAAGATCATATTGAATGTTTGAGATTAATGTTGGATAATTGCAGGCAATTTCATATTGCACTGAACTTGAAGAATTTCATTTTCTTTTCACCTTTTGGAGTTTTATTAGGACATATTGTGTGTAAGCAGGGGTTGTTGGTAGATCCTTCCAAAATTTCTATCATTGTTGATCTACCTCCTCCTACTTTGGTTAGACAACTGCACACTACATTGGGACACACTGGATACTACAGAAAGTTTATTAAGGGTTACGCACAGATAAAAAAACCTATGGAGAAGCTATTAAAAAAGGATAGAAAGTTTCAATGGATAGAGGAATGCCAATAGAGATTCGACACATTAAAGTAGAAAATGATCACTGCGTCTATTTTGGTTTTTCTAGATTGGAGTAAGGAATTCCATGTTCATGTCGATGCTTCATCCATTGCATTAGGAGAAGTTTTAACACAAACAAGTGAAGGATATATTGACCACCCTATAGCCTTTGCTAGCAGGAATATTTATACATCTGAAATGAATTATACTACCATTGAAAGAGAAGGCCTAGCTATGGTATATGCACTGCAAATATTTAGACACTACTTGTTGGGAGGACATTTTAAGATATTTACTGATCATTCTTCATTGAAGTACTTAGTCAACAAGCCAATGTTGGGGGGAATAATATGCAGATGGCCATTATTATTCCAAGAGTATGACTTTGAGATTGTTGTCAAGCTAGGGAGAATGAATAAGGGACCTGACCACTTATCCAAGATAGAACATGGAGAGGAACCTACCAGTTTGGATGATACACTACAATATGCACAGTTGTTGGCCATCAGGAAAGTTGATGATCACTTCACCGAGACAGTCCAATTCTTATCCATAGAAATGGAACCTCGTGAATATACAATTATTTAGAAGAAACAGTTGGTAGTCTGCGTTGCATATTTTCAACTTATAGGTGGACAATTATATAAGATGGGACCATATGAGATCTTAAGAAGATGTGTTATGGAGTCAAAAATACCATTGATTCTTGCAGAAGCACATGAAGGCATTGTAGGAGGAAATTATGCAGGGAAATAAACATTGCAGAAGCTTCTTAGAGCTAGCCTCTGGTGGCCCACTTTACATAAGGATGCTAAGGAATACTACAGAGCCCGCAATGTATGTCAAAGAGTAGGTAAGCCTTCTAGAAGGGGTGATATGCCTTTAGTACCTCAGTTAACTTTACATGCATTTGATAAATGGGCTATTGACTTTTTGGGACCTATTAACCCACCAGGAAAGCGCATAGGAGATCAATATATCATCACTGCTACAGAGTATTTTTCCAGATGGGAAGAAGCAAGAGAAGTTAAAGACTGTAGTGAAACTACAACTGCGTAGTTCATATTTGATGATATCGTAACCATATTTGGATGTACGAAGATACTTATGAGTGATAAAGGTACACACTTCATTAAAAAAACTATTGAAGCCTTGACTTAGAGTTTGAAGTTCACCATCAGAACAACACACCATATCACCCACAGGAGTATGGTACAGTCGAAGATTTCAATAATATTTTGGAAACAACGTTGACTAAGATTTGCAGTTTTAACATAGATGATTGGGATTTGACGATTCCAACAGTTTTATGGGCTTATCAAACTACTTGTAAAAATTTAAAAACGCAAACTCCCTTCAAGTTAGTTTATGGTCAGGAAGCAGTGGTACCTATGGAATATTTGGTTCCTAGTCTAATAATTGTTTCATTTACAGATATGGATGACACTGACGTTGTTCAAGATAGGCTCGCGCAGTTGATGGAACTAGAGGAAGATAGGTTCATTGCAGGATTTCATCATTAGGTACAAAAATAACGAGAAAAGTCTTACCATGATAGACATATCAAGAAGAAATCATTTAAACAAGGATATTTGGTACTTTTATATGACAACAAGTTCATGAAGCATCCAGGAAAGTTTAGAACACATTGTCTTGGGCCATTTGAGGTTTTCTATGTTACAGAAGGTGGAGTTTCACAATTGAAGACTCTTAATAGAGAATGGAAGGATGGTTTAGTAAATGGGAGCTGATTGAAGTTGTATTGTGACAACCAGTTGCCTCACAGCTCTCAATAAAATCAAAGGAAGAAGGTTCTAGGTACTAGGTGCAATTGAAATTGGGTACCAGACATAGAAAATACAGTTTTCACACAATAGGGAGGGACATAGCAGAAAGAACACGTTGCTTCGCACAGTCTGCAGTCGAAGTAATACAAAAATATCAACCATGCAGTGACTCGGGACGAGTCACATGTGATTTTTGGGGGCATGTTGGGCCTTGGTCATGTATTAAGGAAGAAAGTGAAGATTAAGGAAGAAAAAAGACAAAGTATGAAGTGCGTAGAAGGAACACAAACCAAGGGTCAAAGTGGTTAAAGAAGCATAAAAAAAGGAACGAAGTAAAGGAAAGCAAGCCATTGAAAGAGAAGATCAAGGAAGACAAAACAACAAAGAAGATAGATCGTGGACAAGTCAACAAGAAAAAGAAGACACTAATGGGTACTTTGGAGCACCTCATAGAGAATAAGGAAGAATAGGTCGACGAATTCCTTAAAATGCGGGTTATGTGGACCTAGGGTTTTGGCACCTATGATTTTGGAACATAGGGTTTTGGCACTTGGGCTTCGGTCCATGGTTTTCTAAGAGTCATGAAATGTATAAATAGAGGTCTAGAAGAGTTGAGAGGGGAGCAGGTGAGTGGTGTTGATATGTAAAAGTGTTATGTTTTAGGGTATTCTTGTATTTTGGGTCTTCAGCTAGGTGCGAACATCAACCCTCCAGTTGGGTGCACGAGGATAGGAAATAAAGAGAAGGAGAGAGAAGGATCTACAGCTGAGTGCGCAGATAGAACTGCATATCTTTATTTATTTTATCAATAAACACAGTTATGTGGACATATCCCTAGGGAGAGGGTGGAGCACATAAAATATTGTTATTCCATGTGGTTGATGCTTTGTTATTTACTATCTTTTACACTATTATTGCATTGTTATTTTTCCTGTTGAAGATAAGAAGATATAACTTACTTCACAAAGTTAGGAATAATACTGTTAAGAATATATGGGTTATCTTGCATTTTTGTTTTGGAATCATCTTTCATTTACTCTGGTTGTAGAAACCTGTGTCATGAAACTCCCCTATTGCTACTTCAGGTGAGACTTCATCTGCTTCGCAGGTGTTTCCATAAGGGCTAGTAGTTAGGGTTTGTTGGTGCGTTGTTAGAGTTCAACCCTGGGCTTGCCCCTGTGCCAAAAAAATCCATAAATTCCTTTGAGGTAATCTCTCCTCCATTATCATATCGCAAACATTTGATTTTTGAATCCATTTCATTTTCAACCATTTCCTTGTATACCTTGAAGTTCTCGAATTCTTTTGACTTCTTCCTAAGAAAAAAAAATGCATTCAATCTTATATAATCATCACCTAATAACATAAATATTTCTCACCTTTTAAACTCTGTTTTCTAGTTGGTCCAACTAGATTAGTATGTACAATTTCCAGTGGTCTTGTTGTAGAGTATTCCTTTGATTTGAACTTGGTCTTTGTTTTCTTTCCTTGTTGGCAATGCTTGCATAAGGTGTTGGTTGGCTTTGTGATATGAGACATTTATCTGACTTCCTCCTTTTATTTACTTTGACTAGGTTGTCAAAATTTATGTGACCCATCCTTTTGTGCCATAGACAAACTTCATCTTCCTTTCCTAGAAAACAATTTTCATTTCCAATTTCACTTAATACATATATGTTGCTTGAATTTATTACAGTCGTTGCAACCAATACGCCTGAATCTTATTTTCTTAGCTCGCACTTCTGTGAATCAAACATAAGTTTGTGACCTTAGTCACACATTTGACTTACATTTAGAATATTATGTTTCATATCTTCCACTAGCAGAACATTTTCTTCCTTGGTATCCTTGTTTCCAACTCTAACTACGCCTCTTCCAATGGTTCTAGTTGAGTCATCGTTTCCAAAAGAGACTGATCCATCTCTTTCCTTTCTCAAAGTTAGAAACATATCCTCATCACCTATCATGTGTTTTGAGCAACCACTTTCAACATACCAACCATGTTTCTTATGTTTATCTTGTAGAGTGAGTGTGAATTCTTCATTCTTATACCGATTTTGATTTCTTATCCATATTCTCAACTAAGGTTCTTGTTTGTGATTATTTTTATTCTGTTGTGATTCTCTAGGAGGGACTTTCATTCTACAATCTTTGGCCATGGGTCCAAAGTTGTTTCCCTTGTATCATTCTACTTCAATGCTCAAGGATTCAAACATGTTGTAGCTTCTTCTATGTGTTTCACTAGACCTTGTTGGATATCTATTTTGTGCATGACTTTCATAATTGTTTCTGTTTCTATTATTTTATCTGCAATTTACAACTTTATGTCCAAAATTATTACATGAATAACATAAATCAAATATGATAGTTTCATACCTGGGAGTTGAAGATATTCTGAAAGGAGTTACTCTTATGAATCCTTCTTCTTCTTTAGGTCTTCTTGTTTTTTACTATCGTTGATTCTGAAATCTGAATCTTCTAGGTGGAGGAGTGTCCTTCTGATCTTCCTTGTAAAAATTCATGTCTCCTCCAAATGTCTCTGCATAGCTTCTTAGATGCATTTCTTCATCTATTGTTTTTTATCTTGATCCATTTTATAATTTATTGTATCTAAGTCTGGAATTGTCATGATTTTGTCTCTAACTATTAATAATGTTATCCAAAAATTTAGAACTATTTTTCATGTTTTTATTTTGAAGATATTTTCTCAATCTGAAAATCTTTGCTTCCAAATTTCCAATGATCTTGTCTCTTTCTTCTAACATTCCTTGAGTGCTTATTCAATTATTTTTTCTTATTCAACTTGAATTTTTAACTTAGTGATCATCTGTTCTAGTTCTTCAGAGTTGGAACTTTGAGATTCCTCTTTCTTTTTAGTTCTGCTTGTAGTGACTTGTTTTTCTTTTTTTCCCTTTTTAAATCTTCTATGGCAGTCATCAATTCTTCTTCTTCATATTACTCTTCAGTTCCTTTTTCATTAGAGTCTTCTAATTCCATGAATACAACCCTTTCTATCTCACTTCCACTTTCTTCATTTTCGTCTGATGATGTGCTATCTTCTTTTGTTGAAAAGATTTTTGTTGGGAATTTCTTTTTGGTTTTCTTGCCTTTATACATTTGTTTTCTATTTGAATCATCTTATTCATTTATTTTATTTTTCTTATGGGGACATTTGTTAGACAAATTACCAATACCATCAAAATTTAAAAAAATCAATGGAACCTTACCTCTATATTTGTTGTCGATTCCCTTTTCCATTCTTTTGACGAAGTTGACTACTTATTCATCATCTTCTGAGATATCATTGTTGTTGCTTTCAGACTTTTATTTTTTCTTTCCCTTTTTCTTTGACTTATTGGATGCTTTGAATGCTTCTTCTTTTGTAACTGTATTCTCCTATTCAGTTATCATTTCATAGGTTATGAAAATTCCATATAGTTCATCCATTCTTATTGAATCCAGATTTGTTCTTTCTTATACTGTTGATATCTTCGGATCAAATCTCATTATATTTATACTTATGATCAGATAAACAACTATACATTTTTTTAACTATAGTATGTAAATGTTGTTTATATTTATGATCATATATCATTATCATTCAACAAATGTATAGTAAATAAACCATGAACAATGAATAATAATACACATAAAAAATACACTAGTATTTTTACGTGGAAACCCAATGCAGGAGAAAAGCACATAATGATTTTTCTTATATGTCTTTAAGAATTAAATTCATTGGAAGCACCAACTTCCTTTATTCTCCAACTGCAATTGGAAGGAGGCTTCAAACCCCTATATTTTCATACTACAGCTAGAGGGAATCTCAAACTCCCCAATTCTCTGGCTCCAATCAGAAGGAGGCTACAACCCCCTATGTTCTTCGACTACAAACAGAAGGTGGCTAAAACCACTTGTCCTTGCCCCATATTGCCACCCTGAAATAAAAGTGTCAAATAGATAATGAAACCACTTCCATGTTGATTAATTGGGTTGGTTTTCATTGATTTCAACTCTTGAATAAAGTTTGGTAGCACAAATGTTTGGGTAATGGAACCAAGTTTTTTTTATGGATAATGGTATGATTTTTGATATATTTGTAGGTAATACTATTAAATATGTACATTACAGGTCATTCCATTTCCGGTGGTATGTGGAACGTCACATAACACCTCACGGTTAGAGAGTTATGGCCATGTGAAGTTGGAGAAAGGTTTGGGTAATGGACCCAAGTTTGTTTGATGGATAATGGTATGCATTTTGATATATTTTCAGTTAAGAATATTCTATATGGATAGTACATGTGATTCCATTTCTGGTGGTATGTGGAACGTCACATAACTCCTCATGGTTAGAGAGTTATGGCCATGTGAAGTTGGAGAACCCTCATGAGTCATCTAGAAGCCCCAAAAGGTCAAAGTAGTCAAAGAGGTTTAAGAGATTTTAGAAGGTAAGTAATAAAGTGAAGTGATGAGTGTACTATAATTCAAAGTGAATACAAAATAAATTATTTAAATAATAAAGTTAATGGATAAATTACTAATTGGAGAAGTGGTTAGAAGTGGGTTAGCCCTAAAATAAGGAAAGTGGTTAAAGATGGTTAGAAGGTAACACCTTGAGGTAAAGTGAAGTGATTAGTGTACTATAAGTAAAAGTGGATACAAAATAAATTATTTAAATAATAATGTTAATGGATAAATTACTAAGTGGACAAGTGGTTAGAAGTCGGTTAACCCTAAAATAAGGAAAGCAGGTTAAGATGGTTAAAAGGTAACCCCTTGAGGAAGCTACATGAAAGTATAAATAAGAGGCAAGGCTCTATCATTTTAATTACACTTGAGCATATTGAATATATACAAGTGAATGAGGTAACCAAAGGATATCTAAGAGAATTTCAGAGGGAAGGTGAAGTAAAGAAGGTTGAAATTCAAGGGAGGATAAATTCTTTTGATGATTATTTCTAAGTTATGTTATTTACAGGTCATCTCACCATTTTCACAATCACATTTTTCTATAATGATTCAGACTGTGAAATTGGAGGCCATTGAGAAAACATATCCAGGTAGTTGTGATAAACATTTAATCTTGTGGGTCCTTGTATTTATGGAGTTACACTCCATCGAAAATAGGGTTTGTGGCTAGTCTTGAAAGTAGTCTAAAATAGGTGTTTTGGGTAAAAACGTCATAACTTCTTCATAAAAGATCCAAATTTAGTAAGAGAAAAAGAATTGGATAGAGTACAGTCCGTAGTATGTTGTGTACCATTTTCAGATCTATACAACAAATATTCTGTGCGGGGAATTCTCTACAAGTGCGATCTCTAGAATAAGCCAGAATTCAACATGGTATACCATTTTTGTTATAACTCCTTTTTTGAGAGGTTCCAAGTAGTTAAATATGAAGGAATTGCATAAAGACACTGAAGAATAGTGTATACCAATTTCAGATATTTATTCATTATAGGTACATATTTATGATTATTGCAAGTTAGGGTTGTTGACTAATCCAAAACTAGTCATGTGAGACTAAAGTAAAGTTTGATGAAAATGCTAGTCTCTTGTTGTTAAAGTTAAGGGAGGTTTGCATTTATGTGATCATATACAGCAGGTCTATTATAGAGTTATAAATAAGATTTGGATGATGAAATTGATGATGGATTTTGGTTGAGGTACATGTTGGGTACAAGGTTGAGACAAGTAGTTGATGAGTTGGCACATACATGAGGTGTATTGTTGATGATGTTGGTACATATTGATGAGTCATAGTTTTTGTGTATTTTATGTATGATTGGTACATATTTGGTGCATGGTTGATGCAATCGTTGATGGTACAGGTTGGTGCATGGTTGATGCACATGTTTATGGTACAGGTTGATTACAGGTTGTTTGGACAAGTTATTGTTACATGTTATTCGTACGGGTTTGGTGCATGGTTGATGCATTTTTTTTATGGTACAGGTTGAGTTATATGTTGATTTATGGTACATGTTGGCACAAATTATTGGTATAGGTCATTACAGGTTGATTATAGGTTGATTGGTACAGGTTTACATAAGTATATCTCACAGTGATATTGTGATAGTGGTTCCATCATTCTACTTCTACATCAGGGTAGATGGATGGGGAAATGACATGTGGTTGTAGCCACCTTCCGATTGTAGTCGAAGAAAATAGGAGTTTTTAGCCTCCTTCTATTTGTATTCAAATAATTGGGGAGTTGGAGCTTCCCTCAGGCTGTATCTTGAAAAAATATGGGGTTGCAGCCTCCTTCTAGTTGTATCCAGAGAATTGGGGAGTTGGATCTTTCTTCAGGTTGTAGCCTGAGAAACTAGGGGGTTGGAGCCTCCTTCTAGTTGCAGCTGGAAAACAAAGGATGTCAGTGTTTCCAATGAATGTAATTCTTAAACACATATTAGAAAAAGCATTATGTTGTTTTCTCTCTCTTTGGGTTTCCATGTAAAAACATTGGTGTACTGTGTATGTGTATGAATGCTCATTTGTTCATTGTTTATTTACTCTGCAACTATTGGATGATAATGATAAATTCATATAACACTTACATTTTTTGGTTAAAAAGGATTATATTGATCTATTACTTATTCACCCCCCCTCTCAATAATCCAACAATTGGTATCAGAGTGGTTTCCTTCAGGAAATAGTTTAACCACTAGAAGGAGATCATGGATTATTTTGAGAATGGAGTACCAATATTTAATTGTTAGAATAGTTTAAAGTATGATATCCAGAGCAGAAGGATGAAAGTATTTTTATAGGCACAGGGACATTATATTTGGCGATCAGTTGTTACAGGATATGATAGTTCAAAAAGGGAAAAGATTGCAGCCAAGAAGGAATTGAAGAATAATAATAAAAATAGCAATGGATTTCAACTGGGAAGGATTACCTAATTTGGTAAGAGAAAAGGTTGGTAAATTTTTATCAGCCAAATAGCTTTGGGATAAGTTACATGACATATATTCTTCACCCATTGTTACGAGGAAAATCTCTCTATGGCTAGGGTAAACCACAACAGACGAAAATGACTGCAGAAATCAACTCTATTCTCAAGTATGATATGTAAACAAATCTGCTAGCAAGACAAGATAAAAGGCCTACCTCGTCCATACGTTTGATGAATTCCACTGTTGAGCACTTGACCCAAAGAAATATACATGCAACTAGTCCTCAAAAACCAACAAAAACGAGCATATGGTGATAATAAATGATGTTATCACATTCAATAGCATAATCCATTAACAAACATGAAAAATATGCCCATGGAATAAAAATTCAAATATTTTCAAGATACTAATTGGATGGGAAAAGAGTATTTCTATTGATATATGATCAACAGAAGTCAAAATGTTACAAACTTCCATTTCGACATTGTTCGGAATCGAGAAAATAAGCTCCTTCTAGCTAGGCCTCCACCACTTCAATCATCCACCAAAGGAAAGCTCATAAAAGAGAGACAATAAAGTTCTCAATCAATAAGGGAAGAGCTTGGGGGATGAACACTGTGTTCAGAGTTAAAGGAAAAAGGGATGCAAATTCAATATGAAGTAAATAATTTCTCCAGAGTAATTTTTCTCCCAAAGTTGAATTCTTTATCCTCCTTTCCATATCTCAGAATTGGCCCATTTATAATCTTCAAATGGAACTAAAGGGCCGAGGCAGAACATTTCCAGTATATGGAAGGCCAAGGATCATAGATCTCTTGTCGTGACATGGAAAAATGATGCCAATTTTCATTTTTGGGCACAAATAATGATGTACACGGGCTGTAATGGTGCAACCTGCATGTACACATGTTGTATAGTAGGCAAGGTGGGTACATGTGGAAAAATTATATTTTTTATCTCCAGGATTTGCAAAAAGGGATGAAAAGTATGCATAGGGAAATGGAAAAAGGCCTTCTGTGTAATATTTCATAGGGTGAGGAAAATCTTTCTATAACAGATGCCCCCTAATGTGTGAGGTCAGAGGAGTATTTGTGATGGAGGAAATACATTATAAATAACCCAGAAGTGGAGTGATGGGGAACCACCTAGAAGAACTAGTTTCTCATTACATTCTACAATGACTTTGAATACATGGCTTCCAATTTGAATTACACTTCAGATCTATGTGAAAATATACCAAACAATTGTCCATGGTCACGAATAGAAAAATACAAATGAGGTTGCATGCCAAAGTTTGTCACATTCAAGAACAAGGCCCAGTAGAACCAGTCTCAAAATCAATCTGAAGATATCTGTTATAAAATGGAGTACAATATGATCTCCCATGATCACTGAAGTCATATAGGTATAGGTCCAATGAAAATGAAGCAACAACTTAGGAAAATTGCGGCCACATACTGATGTCTTCAAGTATTCTGCACAATCCGCCAAGGGTGCAAGTCTACATCATGTGAATAAAGGAGTTTAGGTCGAACACAATGAGACATTGTTTGATTACCGGTCATTGAGGTATACCGTCAACAAACGTGAGACAACCTATTGATAATGAAAGTAGGTATTAAGAAACCAAGTACATTCTTAAAAGTGTGAATAAAGGATTCAGTGTTGAACACCTGAATAATCCATCGATCAAGAGACATTTATGTATTCCCAACTGTCAATGGAAAGAGAACCTACTGCTAATTACTTCAAGCCTCAAGGTACTCATAAGACTCTAGGTCTCGTTTCCAGAATAGATGAGTTGAAGTCGATGGAAGGAGACCCACTAAAAGGAGAGAATTAAGGCATCTCTCATAATTCATCACAAGGTATAAAGCATGAGCTTCATGATTTGGAGGAAATCGAACGAAGAACATGTTCATGAACCAACAAAATTGTGCATCTTTAGCATGTTCCAAGTGAAATCAGTACATGAAAAAGACCCTATGAATAGTAGCCAATGAGGAAAACTATTAAAAAAGGTGAGGAAACCACCAATAAGGCTAATGGAATCCAAGACACTGCATGAATCCCAATGTTTGAATAGATGTCTTGCCGTAAAACAGAAGGGAAACCACTCATTCAATGGCCAATGATGAAATGTCGACTGTTGGGTTCAAGGTTACCTACCAATGATGAAAGTAGGACTAGGGTGCATGATAGGACTACAATATCATGTGATTCTGAGAAAAACTGAGGGTACGACCGACATTCAAAGCCAAGAGTTATGAGAAATGACTGACACGGGTTGATAGACCTCCTTTGAACAAGAACATGAGAAATATGGAAGACTCTGGCAACATATAATCAATGATGAAACGATGAGATGCAGAAGGCATCAAATGAAATTCTCCATAGGGACTGGAAGAGTAACCAGTCGGTAGAGAAGACTCACGAGCTCGGCTTCCTAAGGCCATGCTAAACCCAAAATTATGATGACAAATGGACTCAAATAACTTCGTGCTCTATTCAAAGTCGACACGATTTCTGCCAATATAAGATAATACTCCCTTCCCGCCTGTTATTTTTTTTTTCATAGACAAATGAATGCTTTGATACAGAGGATCAACTTTTTTAAACCCACCCTCAATATTGTTGTCCTCGTGTTGCCCAAAATCACAGGATCAACTTTTTTAAACCAGGTGTTGAGGCCGCTCATGTTCTATGCATTTTGGTGTACCTCACTACTGGCTAATATGAAGAGCTAGTTGACAGAGTGAAAACAGGGTAGCAAGAGGAACTTCGAGTTTTCCTCTATCTCATGTTGTTTTTTATTTGAGCGGGTTCCATGTTTGGGACCTAGAGTCAATATTTTTTCGAGAGGACCTCATGATCCATCCATGGCATAGTGGACCGAGGTAATGAGATGACAGGGTGGAGGTACGGTTCCCACACCCTACAATGATGATTTATTCTACTGGTGGAGATGACAAGCCATTTCTCTGGATGACTAACCCTATGCAGGGATCGACTTCAGAGGGGACCCTAACATGCCACTCCCACCATGGACCACCTACGGGGACATAGGTATGTCAAATGCTTTTAAACATTTCAATTTTTTTTGTATTTTTGTATAGCGAAACAAAAGTATTTTTGGATGATGCTTAAGTACTAACTAGACACTTGTGTGATGCATATGTGGGTCCGCGGTGGACAAAAAGGCTTCCCTGACATCGTCAGAGGAACCAGGGAGATGAGGCGGTGGGAGGATAAGCTGAGAGAGTCCTTTAAAACGTGCAGGGAAAATTGTCTCATTGCACTGATAGGATTTTGATGGTTCAGGTAGAGGATCTACTAGAATCCATGCAGCGACAAGTGGTTTGTGTGTCGAGAGCTTGGGTGAAACTCTTTCAGCATCTCACCAAATCCATAGTTTGTTATCATGACACACATTTGGAGCCATAAGCGTAGATGTTGTGGATATTGTATTATCGATTGTATATGTGTATTGAGGGTGTTAGCCCCAATTTTGTACTATAAACATCATATTTTTTGAAATATATATAAAACATGAATCTTCGTATTTACTTATATTTACATTGTGTATGAGATGGTTTTCTTTTCTTTAGTTATGTGACAAATTCCAATCTAAAAAAAAATTAGCATAAGCATCAGATACATGATTAGAACTCCTAGGAATGTGATAATAAGTAATTGAATCAAACTGTCGCTCTAAAAGACGTACCCGTAGGAATCGTTGGAGTAAAGTAGGATCACACACGCAGTAACTGTCATTCAACTGACATAATACTAACTAGGAATCCAGGAGAACCTCTAAAGAGAAAATACCATGTGAGATAGCATCGCGCAAAAGTTCTATAACGACACTATATTCGGCCACATTATTCGTGGATGGCCCTAAGCATAAGCCACCAAAAGACACCAGTAGACCCTCGGGTGAGTAAAAAATACAAGCGGCGGAAGAGAAGTTTTGTGTATGATGACTGGCTCCTTCTACAAATCCTAGGTAGACCGAATACTCTGTTGACATCTGCCAACCAAGGGAAAATTCGATAAGCAAGCTGGATATGAAAATAAAGGGAAAAGATATATACACCAAATTACATTATATACAAAGAGTTCCACCCAAGCTTGGGGCTCAAGCATAATATCTTTTCAAGTAGAGCCCATTCCTGGGCTTGGCCAACATATTCCCTTCATAATATTCTAAGTCATAGAATCCTTTTTCTAGGACATGTCACACAATATAGGGACCGTGCCACATGGGTTTAAACTTGCACGCCCCTAGTGTTTCTTTAGCTTGATCATATATGAGGACCAATTCACCCTCAATGTAAAATCGAGGACAAACATACTTATTGTACTAGACCTTGAAATGGATTTTGTTCACCTCGATATTCATAGAGGCGTCTCGACGCTACTCGTCAAGATTCTCTAGGTGCACAAGGCATCGCTCAAGATCAAAAGTGTCCGGTAGGAGCACTAATTCAAACTTAAGAGAAGGGATTTCAAATTCAATAGGTAATATTGACTCCAAACCGTGTACTAAATGGAAAGGGGAAAACCGGTGGTAGTCTAGACCGAGGTTCGGTATGCCCAGAGTGCGGGATATAGAATAATGTGCCAATTAGACTTACTCTGGCTGAATTTTTTTTGAAAAATGGTCTTGAGAGACTTGTTAATGGCTTCTACCTATCCATTTCCCTGGGGGTAATAAGGAGAAGAATGATGATGTTTAAAGCCGATTTTATATGCTAGTTCTTCCATCATTTCATTCTGAAAGTGACTTCCATGATCAGTGATAATATCACTCGGGATTCTGAATCGAGAGATAATTTGATTGAATATGAATAAGGCGTTCATCTTCTTATTATATTTAATTTTACTCATGGCCTCAACCCACTTAGTAAAGTAGTCGACGACCCCAATAATGTTCTGATGCCCCCCAGCCGAAATTGGGTTGCAATCCATGAAGTCCACCCCCCACTTGATGAAGGGACCGATGATAATAACTGGGTGAAGAGGGGTTGGATGCAAGCACATTTTATGAGTGAACACCTGGAAGGGGTGACACTTCTTAACCACTTCAATACAATATTTAAAGATAGATGGCTAGAAATAACCAACTCACAAAATTCTTTGGGTTGTCGCAAGCCCGGATAGATGACCACCACAAGCCCCATTGTGGCAATCCTTTAGGACTCACTCGGATTCCCCATGAATTAAACAGTGACGCAAGATATTGCCTATTCCTCAGCGATACAAAGTGTCGATGTTGATAATATAATTCTTATCTTCGTATCTTAGATGACGTCATTCATCTCGTGAGAGATGCTGAGGGAACTTCAAAGTTTGAAGATAGAGAACGATGTCTCCATACCAGGGGTTAGACAACGAGACAAGGAAAATGTTTTTTTATTCAAACGAATCAACATGGATAATATCCTCATCTAACCATGGAAAGTTAGATATTAACTCTGTTTAGACTAGTGATTTCTTGGATTTCGCAAAAGTGAAATCGATATCAAATTCTTATAAAATGAAAAACCATTTATTATATTTCCCCCCGATGATATGCCTGGTAAGGACATATTGAAATGGATTGACATCGGCCACTGCAGTAGTATTTCAAACCAATATATAATGACATAAACGTTGGAATGCGTGAACAACAACGAAATCTATCTTTTCAACGTGAGAATAATTAAGCTCAGGACCGACTAAGTTTCGACTAAGATAGTAGATGACGTGCTCGTGGATATGATCATCCTCTTGAACAAAAACCATACCAATCGTCTCCTCGGACAGGGTGATATAAATCAATTAATCCCTATTATAGTCAGGAGGCTTCAATAGAGGCATCGATACCAAGGATTTCTTCAAAGAATCGAACGATTCTTGGGCTTTCTCATCCGAGATAAAAGGGGTGTCCTTCTTCAAAAGACGCATGAAACCCTTAGTGATATTGGCATAATTTACTATAAACTAACGTAGAAAGCTAGATTTCCCCTATAAACCTTGAATTTGTCTAATAGTGCGCGGGGGAGGCAATCAGAGTATTGCCTCAACCTTTAATAGATCTACCATGATCTCAGTCTCAGAAACTAGAAATCCCAAAAGAAGACCAAACCTAACGCAAAGGATGCACTTATGAGGGTTCAACCAGATTCTATAGTAGCAACATCTTTCAAAAACAAGTTGAAGTTGCTTAGCGTGATACGTTCTCTTAGGAGAGTGAGCAAGAAGATCATCAAGGTAATATTTGACTATATTCTTAAGATTGTGGAATGCGAAGGTCATAGCACTTTGGAAGGTTTCTCTGGCATTTTTAAGGCCGAAATGCATTTTTAAGGTATGCAAAAGTACCCCAAGGACAAATAAATGTCGTCTTGTGTTGATCCTCAGGTTTAATCTGAATTTCGTTATACCCTGAAAATCCATCCATAAAAGAAAACACTTTGCTTCCCACACACTTGTCGAGAATATGATCGATGAAAGGTATCGGGAATTTGTCTTTAGGACAAGCCTTATTCAGGTCACGAAATTCCATGCATACATGAATAGTTCCTTTGTTCTTATTCACATGAACAATATTGGATACCCATTCATTCCAGGGAACCGAGTAGATGAAGCCAACATTAAGTAGCTTCTCCACCTTTGCCTTAATAGTAGGGGCCTTCCAGGGATTGAAAACTCTAAGACATTGTCGAAAAGGTTTAGGATCCAGATAAGTTCTAATCTCATGCTCAACAATACAAGGTTTGATTCCTGGCATCTCTTGATATGACCAAGCAAAAACATCTTGGAATTCCTTGAAGAGTTCGGTGTAGATCAGGTTTTCTTCTGGTGAACAATTTGCACCGATATGTACGTTTTCAATCTTACATGGGTATGAGAGATATCGATCGTGACAGTAGGAGAAATACTCGCCATATTTCCTTCATCATAAATGTCGTGCATATCAAGTGGAATTATGACATGACCAACTATCTCACTCAAAGTAGATCAAAATTCATCTTCTTTGATTCTTTCAATCTCTGGGAGAAAATAAGAGAGATGATGCATATCATCCCAAGTTTTGTTGGAACCATTCATTTATTCGATGATATCTTCGTCTGAGGGAAAATTCCCATCGAGGAAGTCATGTGAACAAGACAATGAAGTGGACCACATGGGCTTAAGAACAGGATCCTCCTCTTCCGTCGGTGAGGTAACAGGATCTATATTGGCGGAAGAGTCAAGAACAACTTGATACACAATATCTTCTTCCAACAGTGGCATGGCCATTCCATGATGTGACTGACCTTTACAAGAAGAAGTCGAGGAAGGTAGGTTCCAAGGATCACTAAAATAGGAAGTGCGGAAAGGAATGGACCTATCTGATGAAACATGCCTACTAGACATGGCATA
This sequence comes from Picea engelmannii, assembly GCA_009831015.1. Taxonomy (NCBI): domain Eukaryota; kingdom Viridiplantae; phylum Streptophyta; class Pinopsida; order Pinales; family Pinaceae; genus Picea; species Picea engelmannii. The sequence continues at coordinate 181,889 of ML791399.1, forward strand.
AACGTGGTGAATTAGTGCCATGAAGTCAAAAGTAACCATAAGGGAAGAATACATTCCAACACTGGCATTCTCGGTTTTTGGCTAAGAATTGTCGATCATAGGGATCGATAGTCCAAAAGATGCATTGGAACTAGCATACACAAAGGTTAACTGGTCGATCGTCATGATATTCCCATCATGAGGAAAACAAAGAGTACGAAATATGGATGATATGAAGACGACCATAGCATAGGTCCCATTCCGTCCTAGTAACAAGTTATAATCAAGAGGCACATCAACTACCTCAACCTCCACCTCTACTATATTCCCAGCTAACTCAACCAAAAAGGTAGGAAGAATATCGTGAGGGTGGAAGTAATGATCATTAAAAGAAATCAACATGTTTGATGATTTAGAATGGGTCAGAGAACCAAGATATTTCCAATAGATCAGGGAAATCACACACGTAGAAGTGCCTTCATCAAAAACCGCACATTTGATGGTATACTTTGAGTGCCCCCCATGGATTTGGAATGCCACATGCTAAGGAAAGTGAGGATTCACATCTGTGACGTCAAAATTGATAACTTTTGAGCCACTGGGTTCTAGAGATCCTAAGGCAGATAGTAAGGCATTCCTCTATGAAGGACATGTCTAGAGTACCTCCAAAGATGACATCGCACAAGGGGTTTGAACAAGGTCCTCAACAATAGAGTAGTTATGGGCGGCTCTAGCATTTGGATTGTGGGTAGAGTTCTTGAGTACTCCTTTCGGAATATGAGGTAGTGGATCTATTTTTTCAATTTGTAAATTTGTCTCTAGAGGAGGAGGATGATATTCTAGACTAGGTATAACCAATGAAGAACTAAAATCTCAAGATCGAGTGACTACATGAACTTTAGCATCGACCATATTGATACACAAATGGTCATCGTCTTGTAATGATGGGTTTTGACTCCCACCAGTCGCATTTCCTATGTTTGAGGAACTCAAGGCCATGTGTTGGTTATGTGGAAAAGGATTTATCAACACAACGGGTGGTAGAGATAATATCCTCGCAACTTTCGCAAGTTTGGGGAATAAATGAGTAAGTTGATCATCTCTACAAACCTTATAGGTAAATTTCACCTTACGTCTTTCTTTCTTTCCCTATCCAACATTATTATTTGTCTTCTCATTATTACTATTGTCCTTGGATTTATTATTATTTTTCCCACCCTTACAATTATTATTACGTCCTTTCTTCTTATTCCCACCTGGTTGTTAGCTACCATTTAGGACGGTCGACGATTGCATGGAATGTACATTTTCTGACTGAGTGGGGTTGGAAGAAATAGACAAACCTAGCCCTCTTGCATACTGGTTTAGAGATAATCCTTCAAATGGCTTGTCACCGAGTCTACGGATTTTACATTGGTGGAGCCTACAATTCCATCGACATGAGGTCTGGTATTTTTTATAGGGTCATACATTGACCATGGTGCGTCAGGAATAATTTGGTATAACATCCCTGACTAAGCGTATATAAGGTCTAATTGCTAGGCTTTGAAGATCTCTTCTTCCTCAATGGTAACCCCAGATGTAGCAACATCCTTCGAGATAGGAGACTACAAAGACTTAAGGAACCATTCTAAAAGAAAGGCCATGGGTATGGAGGTCTTAATTAACCTCTTCCATCTATGCCACTCCTTGATATGATTTGAGATATGAGTGGTTGTGTCTTGGTGTAAAGTAAACAAAATTTATAGGCCAACATCGTAATGAACTGACAATTGGAAGCGGTTAAGGAAGACCAACACCATCTAACAAAAGGTCCCATATGCCCCCCTAGGTAGCTCGATATACAATTTTGTAGTGACCCTAATGAGGGTGCATTGAAATAATCTTAACCAAATGGAATTTTCATTAAGGGAATCCAAAGAGCACCATAGGTGAAAGGTATTAATGTGATCACCGAGATCCTCACCATTCTTACCTTCGAATTTCAGAATGTACGAAGGAAGCTTGGTGGGGACTGGGTGCCATGTAGGATCATCAAACACAAGGTCATTCATCAACTTATACAAGCCTGGAAGATTAAGCATGGCCATAAAAGTGAGACGGGGTTGCGGCATCTGGCCCCAAGATCCTTGGAAATATTGTGTTTGAGGAACTGTAACCCATCTAGTGTTCTGGTAAACATTGTGGCTCTATCCGGGATTGTAAGACCCTCCTCCAGGATGATTTATAAAAGGTTGGTTGGGCATCATTCTAGTAGGAATGTTCTTATGGGGGTTATAAAAAATTTCCCCATCTGTATTGGATCTAGGTTGGGGGTTTCCCAAAGTGTGAAACTAACCTCCTCTAGGTGTGAATCCAGAGGATAGAAGTGGGTTCATCATGCCAAACATGTTGGTTGGAATCGACATTGAGGAGATAGGGGTATAGGACGAAACTTGAGTAGAATCTTGTCTTCCAGGTTGGTTTGTTCACCCAGAAGCAATAGGATTAGACTCGGGGTTAAAAGTAAGAATGCCTCCCATATTAGGAGTCAATTGAGGGATTTAAGAACCACCAAATGAAAATGCAATATAAGGAGGTGTAGTGCCCCCAAGATCAATGCTATCATTAGGGCCAACAAATGGGATGGAATTTGGCCCTTGGGTATGGAAGTAAGAGAAGATTAAGGAAGAAAATATGGAATGTGAACTACGCGGAAGACACAGTAACTAATACTGGGTTGAAGTGAGAAGAAGAGAAGAAAAGACAGTGCGAAGTAGAAAAAGCCACTGTCTACGATCAACAAGGAAGATGGATATTGGGTCCCTTAAATCAACAAGGAAGATGGATCGTAGACAACTCAACAAGTAGAAAAATCCACCGTTGGATGCTTTGGAGCAACGCATGAGAACGAAGGAAAGACAGGTTGGCGAAGTGTTGAAAACGTGGGTCAAGTTGACCTAGGGTCTTAGACACCTAGGGTTTGGGTATCTAGGGTTTTGACACTTAGGTTTCAACCTAAAGTTGTTGATGAGATATTGTAAGGTATAAATAAAGGTCAAGAGGACCTGCGATGGGTTAGAAGAGATTATGTTATGATGAGTGATTGTTGTTGAGAGAAAAGTGCAGGTGTGAGGGCCTTCTATATTGTAATATCTTTAGTTGGGTGTGAAGATCAACCCTATAGCTAGGTGCGTAGGGAGGGGAGAGAGAGAAAGAGAGAGAGATATATGCAGGCCAAGAGCACAGATAATAACTATATGCTTCCATCTTAATATATTATAAATCTCCATTATGTGGACGTAGCCCTAGAGAGAGGTTGAACCAAGTATATATTGTGTTATGTGTGATTGATGATGGGTTTTTTTTCATTTGATATGATTCTATTATGTTATTTTGTTATATCTAAGATATAACTTGCGCAATATGCCTAAGGAAGATAAATAATACTAGGTTGTTGTGTGTAGTTTCTTTGAATCCATTTTTCATTTCCTCTAGTTGTAGACACTTGTGTCCTACAACTCGCTATAGCTACTTCGGGTGAGACTGCATCTACCTCGTAGGTGTTTCTGAAAGGGCCTGTAGTTAGGGATTGTTGGTGCGCTTTTAGAACTGAACCCTGAGTCTTCTCTTGTTCCAACAAATGGTTCTGTTGTCGGGACAAGAATATTCTTGAGGGAATGTCAAGGTGGTTTCCATCGAAGACAGAGATTCAGAAGTGGATAGAGGATCAAGAAAAGGACTTCACTGAAGCCCAGAACAAGAACCCTAATCTTAGTACAAAGGATTGGTTAGGAACATATATCTTTATTGATATACACAAGATTTTCTTTGAAGGAATTCATCAGGAGTTATATGAGTGGCTAGCTAGGTTAGTAGACACCCAATTGATTAGATCTAGACCACCTATGATTTGGACATCAGCGTTGATCAAGAAGATAAAGAGAGTTGATAACGTTGTGTCAATAGTAGTAGATCATTGGTTTGATAGTACCATTGGAGGGTATATCATCGAGTTTTTTATTGATAGAGTAGAGTCATATATCTAAGATGAGAGGTATTTCTTTAAGGGACCTAGGGAAATTTTTTTACAATTTCTGATGTTGAGGATCAAGATGTTATTGCATGAGAAGAAAATATTGAAGATATAGTAGTTGGTCGGATTGGAAAAGTCTAATGTTCAAGAACTCGGACAGCGACAGTGACACAGAGGTTGGACATACGTGCAGTGAGAGAGTGTTCAGAGAAGTCCATCTTACAAACCTATTTAAGAAAAACTATGGGGACGAGGGTTTCTACAGTGGAGAAGAGGCAGATCTGAAAAATGAAGAGCATTTAGAATCCGCTAGGGAAGAGGAAGGGAAAGTTGAAGAACCTTGCTGGGAAGAGACAAAAACTTTAGGAACCACACCCACTATTGAAGTAAATACTATTATTCCTCCTGTTATTTTAGCAGCATTAAGCAATCAGAGTAATCAGATTCACCAGAGCTCTTTGAGCACTGTCACTAGTAGTCCACCACATACTTAGTCAGGAAGCCTACGAAGACCTATGGAAGATGATATGAGGCTACCCACCTTTAGAGGAAATGGATCTGAAGATCCTGATCAACACTAGTTTCTATGTGAAGCTATGTGGAGTATTAAGAATATCATTGACGAAGATGTTAAGCGAGCTCAGGTCAGTACTATAATAAGAGATTGCACACTGAGATGGTACATGAAATTTGTCCAAGGAGCTGCACCGAAACCACTGAATTCCATTAAGAATGAGCTAATTTCTTAATTCAATAAACCTAAGTCAGTTTCGCAGTGCATTAGAGAGCTAAAAGAAATCAAGCAAGGAATAGTTGAACCTGTCTAGGAGTTTGACCAAAGATTTAAGACCTTGACAGGCCATTTGAGTTTTGAGATCCCATATGAGTAGAACGAGGAATGGTTCATTGTTGCCCTCTTACCACACATCAGAGTTCCTCTGATGCAACAGAATATTTCTTCATAGGCTGAGGCACTGGAGATCACCATGAAGTTAGAATCATCCCCTATGGGAGAATCCATCTCAGGTATGAGTCGAATCTTAAGTTAGATGACTAGCTTATCTCTACAGGTCGAAGCTATGAATAAAGACAAGGGAAAAGTTAAAAGAGAAGACATTTGGTGTATCATATAAAAATCAGAAGGCCATGACAAGGAACATTGTCCCTTATTTCATGAATACTTGGCCTCTAGAGCTCCGAGTCCTTTGAAGAAATTTACCCTACCCTGGTTCGAGGTATGTAGAAATTGACATTGCCCTGGTGAATGTTACTATATACAAAAATATGTCTAGACACCCAAAAATCTGTATTGCACGTTCTATAAGTCAGTAGGACAAGATGATAGGGATTGTAGGGATTACGAACTCATGCATGAAAGGTCGAGGGATATATACAAGATTTAAGGCGAAGTAAAGCAAGAAGGAATCAGTGCGTAGTATAATTCCCCAGGAAGAGGAAACTTCAACCCTCGTCGTGGATTCAGAGGAAGAGGAAGAGGAGGAGGTATGGGTCGAGGTCGAGGATAGATCATCTATTACAACTGCATGCAGACATACCATAGGAAAAATGAGTAGAGGCAATAAGGATGTACTGAACATTATATCCAGGTGAGTGACCAAGATACCAAAATGGGTTTGAGGCAAGAGATTGAGCATTCAATATAGGATGAGCCATTGTAATGATAGGTTCCTCTAGCACCACAACCATTGTGGTTGCAAGAGTCGAAGGGGTTCCATTAACTATAGTAGGTGTGGGAGTTGAAGGGATCCCAATGTTCTGAAGACTAGGTTCAGTACTCATCCTTGTAGAATCACAAGTATGAATAGTGGAGGTGTGTGTACCATGTCTAATAACTCTATGCCTTTTAGAAGGAAAAGACTCGAAATCCAGTGGTAACTATATCAAGAGATGGGACCGGCTAGGACACTAGTCCGAATCCACCATGAATTAAGACTCAAGATACAAAAAAAAAATCCTAGGGCCCACTAGTAATCAAAGAGAACACCAAAAATCAAATGGCCAATATGCACACAAACGAGGTAAAGTGGCTGAAAGTGGCCTCCCTCCCTAAAGAAGGTATGTCTCTCCCAAGAGGGCCCTAAGATTCCTTGCTAAAGATAGAAGGTAATATAATTAGTTATAAGGGTCCTCATTGTTATAGAAAGATTTAACTCACCCTATGCAATCTTTCATAGAGGGCCTTATTCCATTTCCCTATGAAGACTTATCTTCCCTGTTGATAAAATCTAGAGACAAAATTAACATTTTTTCCACTTGTACGCATCTTACACTCTATACAACATGCGTATATGCATGCTTATCCACTACAACCCACATACGTCAGGATTTGTGCCAGAAAATAAAAATTAAATGTTGGGTTTCCATGTCACGAGAAGAGATCTCTGATCCTTGGCCTTCCATATACTGGAAGTGTTCCGACTCAGCTCTTCAGTTCCATTTTGAAGGATATAAATGGGCCAATTATGAGGTATGGAAAAGGGAGAGAGAATTCAAATTTGAGAGCAAAGTTACTATAGAGAAATTATTACTTCATATTGAGTTTTCATAAGTCTGAACACAATGTTCAACCCCCAAACTCTTCCCTTATTGATGGAGAGCCCCATTGTCTCCCTTCTATGAGCTTGCCTTTGGTGGAGGATTGAAGTGGTGGAGGCCCAACTAGAAGGAACTTAGTTTCTTGGTTCTGAACCATGCCGACATGGAAGTCTGTAATGTTTTCATTTCTGCTAATCATTTATTAATAGAAATATTTCTTTCCTGTCCTATTGATATCTTGCGAATATATGAGTTATTATCCATTGGCATATTTTTCATGTATATTAATGGATTATGCTATCTAATGTGCCATCCCTTTATATTATCACTATATGCTTTCTCTTCTTGTTGGTTGAGAACTTGTTGCAGGTATAAATCTTTGGGTCAAAGTGGTCAACGATGGACATCATCTAACATCTGGAAGAGATAGGCCTCTTTCTTATCTAGATTGCACATTGGTTTATATAGCATGTTTTTTGGATAGAGTTTATTTCTGCAATCATATCTGTCTATTGTGGTTTACCCTAGACATAGATATTTTTTCCCTCGTAACAGACATGGCGACCATACTAGGGATGTATCTTCTTTCTTAGGGTTTGGAGTACTTTTCTCCTTAGATTTCTCCTGTTTCTATTGCGGTTCTTGTCATATCATTGCTTCACATTTCCCATTCACTCTGGTTCCGATTTTCCATCCTTTCTCCCTTGCCTAGCCTTGTTTTGAAGCATATACGTGCCTTTTTCCTTGATAGTAGCATACATACACTAGTTGTCTCACTGCAAGATGCGTATATACACTATGTTTGTATGAACATTCACGTACACCACTTTTCCTTGCCTGTTTGCTTGGTCTGGTGTTTGTTGGGTGGGATTTGATGTTTGCTGAGCATTCTTAGGTCTCTGTAGTTCCTGTTAAGCGTCTTTGGGATGACAAGAAACCCTCTTTTGGTTAAATTAATGGGTGGAGTCTTTCTCATCATCTCTTCATTTTTTATTGTCCTTGTACATTCAACTGGGTTTTTTCTTGCTTGGTAGCCTTCTTGAGTTATCTTTTTCTATACACAATAGGATTATATATCAAGTTACTTTTCAGTCCATGCATTTTCAGTTTTTCTATATTGAAAATACAAAAAAATAGGCATTTTGTATTCTTGGCATTTTTGTCTTTTGGAGTGTTTTTCATTATCTTAGTGCATATAGTGAAAGATTGCATGTTACTTCAGAATTGCAGAGTTGAATTTGAAAATTGCATTAGTTTTTAGAAGCATATCATTCATTGAAAGTTAAAGTTATTCTTTGCATTATTTTCATATTTACTTTTCTTGCGGAGTCATAACATCATGAGTTTCACTACCATACATTTTTGAGTAATCACACCCATAAAATTAACGCTATTATTTAAAATTGATTAGTCACGATTTTATTTTCTAGGGTGCACAAACTAGATTAGGATTTAGTGCCTTGGAATAGGATTATGTGAGTAAACTTCTCCAAGGAAATTAAATCAACATATGTGTCTGAGAAAAGAAGTGGAGAAATCCATTGTATAATTGGTAATATTAGGAGGCTTCACTCACACCGGAGTTAATCATGAGGTCGCACGAAGTCAAATGAAGGGATATCCCCCCAATACCTTCCTAGCATCAGAGATATTTCTGGGGATCTATTCATATTGTGGGATCTTGCTAGTTCCTTTACCTTCATGAAAGGTGGTACTTTCAAGGTTTCGGGATTTTCTACCCTTCCCATACGGTGGACCTAAATTACAAATGATTTCATGTGCATCATTTATACATTGGTTTATTAGTTGCTTGACTTAGGTGTCTCATAGGTTACTTGCATGGGTTATTCAATAGGTACCCTGGGTCAGATAAGGGTCGGACAACACAGAGTTTATGGAGGATTACCTCTCCGTGGGGATCTGACCAACTGGTTGTTAATCCCACGAGGGCCCTTATGACTGATTCTATTACCTCCGATATTTAGTAGGGAGTCTCAGGCCCCTCTTGGGTGAGACATACCTTCTTTAGGGAGGGAGGCCACTCAGCCACTTTACCCTGTTTGCATGCATATTGGTCATTTGAATTTTGGTATGCTCTTTGACTACTAGTTGGCCTTAGGATATATTTTTTTGTCTTTAGAGTCTTAAGTCATCTTGGAGTCAGACTAACATACCCTCCAGTCCTGTCGCTTGTTACAATTACCATCGGATTTCAAGTCTTTTCCTTCTAAAATGCATAGAGTTATTATACATGGTACACACACTTCCATTGTTCAGACTTGTGATTCTACAAGGATGAGTACTGAATATAATCTTCATAGCACTGGGACTCCTTCGACTCCCATACCCACTATAGTTAATGAAACCCCTTCGACTCCTGCAACCACAATGGTTGTAGGGCCAGAGGAACCTATTATTACTATGGCTCGACCTATAGTAAATGCTCAATATATTTTCTCGAACCCTTTTGGGTCTCTTGGTCACTCATCAGGATACAATACTCAGTCCATTCCTATGGCTTCTAGTCCCTTTTCTTATGGTATTCCCAACTTTACTTCACAGTTTTTTAATAGCATCCCATCTGCTAGCCTTAATGTTGGCATTGGGATTGGGGGTAGTACACCTCCCTACACTCCTTTTTCATTTAGTGGATCTCAAATCCCTCAAATGACTCCTAATATGGGAGTAATTCCTTCTCTTAACCCTGGGTCTAACCCTCTTGCATCTGGATGGAACAACCAACCTGGCGGACAAGCTTCGGCTCAAGTTTTTTCCTACAACCCTACATCCTTGGTGCACATTCCGACCAATACTTTTGGCATGATGAATCCACCTTTATCCTCCATATTCCCACCTAGAGGAGGTCAGTTTCATGCTTTGGGAAACCCCCAACCCGGATCCAATCCAGCTGGGGGAAATTTATATAACCTTGAACATAACATTCCCACCATAATCATGCCCAACCAACCTTTCATTAGCCAGCCTATAGGAGGACCTTATAATCTCGGACAGGGCCATGGTGTTTACTAGAACCCTGGATGGCTTGCAGTTCCTCAAACATAGTCTTTCCTGGGAGCTTGGGGCCAGATGTCGTAACCCCGTCTCCCTTTTCTGGCCACACTTAATATGCCAGACTTGTATAAGTTAATGAATGACCCTGTGATTCATGATACTACATGGACCCCTATCCCCACCAAGCTTCCTTTGGATATTCTGAAGTTCGAGGGTAAGAATGGAGAGGATAATGGTGATCATGTCACTACCTTTCACCTTTGGTGCTCATCGAATTCCCTTAATGATGATTCGATTTGTTTGATATTATTTCAATGCACCCTCATTGGAGTTGTTTCAAAATGGTATATTTAGCTACCTAGGGGTGAATATGGGACCTTTAGTTAGTTGGTGATGGTCTTCCTTAACCACTTCTAGTTGTCGATTCGTTACGATGCTTGCTTAGAACTTCTGTCGACTTTACGCCAGGACACTGCCACTCATATCTAAGATCATATCCAAGAGTGGAGTAGACAAAAGAGGTTGATTAAGACCCCTATTCCCTTGGCCTTTCTTTTAGAATGGTTCCTCAAGTCCTTGCATGCTCCTATCTCGAAGGACGTTGCTACTTCTGGGGTTACCACTGAGGAAGAAGTGATCTTTAGAACCCAACTGTTATATATGATATAATCTTAGTCTGGGATGTTGTACCACCTTATTCCTGACACACCATGGTCAACTTATGACCCTAGACAAAATCCCAGGCCTCATGCCGATGGCATTGTAGTTTTTTCCAATGTAATATCCGTAGACTCGGTGACAAGATAGTTGAAAGATTTGTGTCTAATCCAGTCTGCGCGAGGGCCAACTTCATATGTGTCTTCCAATCCCACTCATTCGGTGGATGTACTTTCTTTTCAATCATCGGACAGCCTAAATGGTAACAAACAACTAGGTGGGAATAAGAAGAAAGGACCTAATACTCGTAAGGGTGGGAAAAATGGTAATAAGTCCAAGGAAAATGATAATAATGAGAATATGAATAATAATGTTGGAGGGAAAATGAGAAAGACGTAAGGTGAAGTTTCCCTATAAGATCTGCAAAGATGATCACCTTACCCATTTGTACCCCAAACTTGTGGAAGTTGCGAGGAAATTATCTCTATCGCTCGTCGTGTTGATAAATTCATTCCCATATAACCAACACATGGCCTTGAGTTCCTCAAATCCCAGAAATGCGGTTGTTGGGAGTCAAAACCCGCCATCACAAGATGGAGACCATTTTTGTATCAATATGGTCGATGTGAAAATCAAAGTAGCCACTCGATCTCGAGATTATAACTCTTCACAAGCTAAGCCTAGTCTAGAATCTCCTCTGCTTCCTCCGGAGATGAAATTACAGATTGAAAAACTAGAGCCACCACCTCATATTTCGAAAGGATTACTCAATCACTCTACCCATAGTCCTAATGCTAGAGCCTCCCATAACTACTCTGTTGTTGAGGACCTGGGTCGAACCCCTTGTGCGATTTCATCTTTGGAGGTACTCCAGACGTGTCCTTTAGAGAGGAATGCCTTACTATATTCTTTAGGAGCTCTAGAACCTAGTGGCTCAAAATTTATCAAGTTTGAGGCCATGGATGTGAAGCCTCACTTGCCTTACCATGTGTCCCTCCAAATCCACGTGGAGTACTCAAAGTATACAATCAAACATGCAGTTGTTGATGAAAGCATTGCTACATGCGTGATGTCCTTGATCTGTTGGAAGGATCTCGATTCTCCAACTCTTTCCAAGTCATCAAACATGTTGACTTCTTTTGATGATCATTCCTTCTACCCTCACAGTATTCTTCCTTTCTTTTCGTTCCAGTTAATTGGAAAGACGGTAGAGGTGGAGGTAGAGGTAGTTGATGCACCTCTTGATTATAACTTGTTACTAGGATGCAATTGGACCTATACAATGGTCACCTTCGTATCATCTGTCTTTCGTACTCTTTTTTTTCCTCATGAAGGGAATATTGTGACGATCGACCAGTTATTCTTTGCGTATGCTAGTCCCAATGCATCTGTTGGACAGTCGATTCCTATGATCGACAATTCTCAGCCAAAAATTGAGAATATTGGTGTCAAAATGTATTCTTCCCTTATGGGTACTTTCAACTTCTTGACACTGATTCACCATGTTGACGCCATGTCCATTAGGCCCATTTTGATAGGGAGGTCCATTCCTTTCTACAATTCCTATTTTTGTGATCCGTGGAGCCTACCTTCCCCAAATTTTTCTTGTGAAGGTCAGCTGGATGCTGGAATGTCCATGCCACTATCGACAATGAATATTGTGTATCAAGCTATTCTTGACTCTTTCACCGATCCCGATCCTGTTACCTTGCCGGCGAATGAGGAGGATCCTATTCTTAGGCCTGTGTGGGCCACTTCGTTGTCTTGCTCACATGATTTCCCATATGAGAGTTTTCCTTCAGAAGAATCTATCATTGAATCCATGAATTGTTTCGATAGACCTTGGGATGATATGCATCATCGCTCTTATTTTCTCCTAGAGCTTGAAAGAATCGAAGAAGATGACTTTCGATCTACTTTGAGTGATATAGTCGGTAACGTCGTAGTTCCACTTGATATGCACAACATTTATGTCGAAGGAAACATGGAGAGTATTTCTCCTACCGTCATGATCGATATCTCTCATACCCCTGGAAAGATTGAAAATGTAAATATCGGTGCAAATTGTTCGCCAGAAGAAATCATGATCTACACCAAACTCTTCAAGGAATTTCGATATGTATTTTCTTGGTCATATGAAGATATTCCAGGAATCAACCCTCGTATTATCGAACATGAGATTAGAAATTATTCATATGCTAAACCTATTCAACAATGTCTTAGAGTTGTAAATCCTCGAAAGGCCCCTACTATTAAGGTAGAGGTGGAGAAGCTACTTAATGCTGGTTTCATCTACCTAGTTCCCTTGACTATATGGGTATCCAACTCCATTCCTGTGAGTAAAAAGCATGGAACTATCCATGTATGTATGGAATTTCATGACCTAAACAAGGCCTATCCTAAATATAACTTCCCCACACCTTTCATCGATCCGATTCTCGACGACTGTGTGGGAAGAGAAATATTTTCTTTTATGGACGAATTTTCAGGATATAACCAAATTCAAATCAAACCCAAGGATCAACAAAAGACAATATTTATTTGTCCTTGGGGTACTTTTGGATACCCAAAAATTCCTTTCGGCCTTAAAAACACCGGAGCAACCTTCCAACGTCCCATGACTTTCACTTTTTACGATCTTAAGCACATAGTCGAAGATTACCTTGATGATCTTGCTACTCACTCTCGCAAGAGAGAAGATCATGCTATGCACCTTCGGTTTGTTTTTTAAAGATGTCATGAGTACAGAATCTGGTTGAACCCTCACAAGTTCATATTTTGCATTAAGTCTGGTCATCTTTTGGGATTTCTAGTTTCCGAGACCGGGATCATGGTAGATACACTAAAGGTTGAGGCAATACTTTGATTGCCTCCCCCGTGCATGATTAGAAAACTTCAGGGTTTACAGGGGAAAGATAACTTTGTTTGTTGGTTTATAGTTAATTATGCCAATATCACTATGATTTTCATGCGTCTCTTGAAGAAGGACACCCCTTTTATTTGGGATGAGTGAGCCTAGGATTCTTTCGATACTTTAAAGAAAGCCTTGATATTGAAACCTCTGTTGAAGTATCCTAACTACAATAGAGATTAATTGATTTATATCACCATGTATGAGGACACAATTGGTATGGTTCTGGTTTAGGAGGATGATGAGCTCCGCGAGCACATAATCTACTATCTTAGTCGAAATTTAGTTGGTCCTGAGCTTAATTATTATCACGTTGAAAATCTAGCTTTGGTTGTCGTTCACGCAGTCCATCGTTTCTGTCATTATATATTTCTTTGCAAGACTACTTTGGTTGCCGATGTCAATCCATTTCAATACGTCCTTACCAAACATATCATAGGGGGAAAATATAATAAATGTATTTTCATTTTACAAGAGTTTGATCTCAATTTCTCCTCTGCAAAATCCAACAAATCACTAGTCTTTGCGGAGTTAATATCTTATTTTCCACGATTAGATGAGGACGTTATCCATGTTGATTCGTTTGTAGAAAAACACATTTTTCTTGTCTCGTCGTATGACCCTTGGTATGGAGACATTGTTGTCTATCTTTAAACCTTGAAGTTCCCTTAGCATCTCTCACGAGATGACCGACAACATATAAGATACCAAGCTAATAAATATACTATCGTCGGTGATAATTTTTATCACCGAGGAATAGATAATATCTTTTATTTTTGTTTAAATCATGGAGAGCCCGAGTCACTCTTAAAAGATTTCCAAAATGGGGCTTCTGTTGGTCACCTATCCGGGCTTGCGACAACCCAAAAAATTTTGCGAGTCAGTTATTTCTAGCCTACTCTATTTAAATATTGTATTGAAGCGGTTAAGAAGTGTCACCCTTGCTAGGTGTTCACTTGAAAAATGTTCTTGCATCCATCCCCTCTTCACCCAATCATCATCGTCGATCCCTTCACTAAGTGGGGGGTGGACTTTTTAGATTGCAACCCAACTGCGGCTGGGGGGCATCAACACATTATTGTGGCCGTCGACTAATTTACTAAGTGGGCTGAGGCTATGCCTACAATTAATTCCAATTTGAAGACTGAAGCCTTCTTCATAGTCAATCAAATTATCACCCAGTTCGATATCTCGAGTGAGATTGTCACTGATCATGGAAGTCACTTTCAGAATGAAATGATATTAGAACTTTGCAAAAAACTGTCAGTCAGAGTAAGTCCGATTGGAAAATCATGCTATATATTGCACTCTGGGCATACCGAACCTTGGTCAAGACTTCCATTGTATTTCCCCCTTTTCAGTTAGTACACGGTGTGGAGTAAATTTTACCTATTGAATGTGAAATCACTTCTCTTAAGTTGGAAGTTGCGCTCCTACCTTACACTTCCGATCTCGAGAGATGCCTTGTACACCTAGAGAGTCTTGACGAGAATCCTTGAGACGCCTTTATGACTATCGAGGTGAACAAGAAACATGTCAAGGTTCAGTACAATAAGTCTTTCTGTCCTCGGTTGTACGCTGAGGGTGACTTGGTCCTCTTGTATGATCAAGCCAAAGAACCACTAGGGGCAGGCAAGTTTAAACCCATGTGGCACGATCCTTATATCGTCTGACATGTTCTAGAAAAAGGAGCCTATGAGTTAGAATATTATGAAGGGAATATGTTGTCCAAGCCCAGGAATGGGCTCTACTTGAAAAGATATTACGCTTGAGCCCCCATCTTGGGCGAAACTCTTTGTATACTAATGTAATTTAGTGCATATATATTTTCCTTTTCTTACCGTCTTTAGCTTGCTTATCAAGTTTTCCCTTGGTTGGAAGATGTCAACGGAGTCTTCGGTCTACCTAGGATTCACAGATAGAGCCAATCATCATACATGGAACTTGGATTTCACTTCTTGGGTGGTTTGCTCACCCGAGGTTCTACTGGTGTCTTCAGGTGGCGTGTGCCTAGGGCCATCCATGAACAATATGGATGAATATAGTGTCATTATAGAACTTTTTCACAATGCTATCTCACATGGTATTCTGTCCTTAGATTTTTTCCTGGATTCCTAGTTAGTAGTATGTCAGTTGAACAACAGTTACCCCATGCATGATCCTACTTTACTCCGACAATTCATACGGGTACATATTTTAGAACGGCAGTTTGATTTCATTACATATTATCACATTCCTAGGAGTTATAATCATGTATCTAACACTTATGATAATTACGTTTTAGATTGGAATTTGTCACATAGCTAAAACAAACAAAACCACATCATCAATGTACACATTGTAAAATATAAGTAAATCTGAAGATCCATTTTTATATATTTCAAACAATATGGTGTTTACAGTACAAAATTGGGGCTAATACCCTCAATACACATATACAGTTGGTACTACAATATCCCACGACAACTATGCCTATGGTGCCAGATGAGTGTCATGGTAACAAACTATGGTGTTTGCGAGGCACTGAAAGAGTCATACCCTTACTCTGGGTATACCAACCACTTGTCACTGCATGGCTTCAGAGAGATCCTCTACCTGAACCATAGGAATCCTCTGAGTCAAACGAGACAAGTTTCCCTGCATGTTTTGTAGGACTCTCTCGGTTTCTCCTCTTGCTTCCTCATCTCCTCGGCTCCCCCGTCAATGTCGAGAAAACCCTTCCGGCCGTCACAGACCCACATTTGCGTTACACAAGTGTCTAGTTAATACTTAAGAACCATCCAAAAATATTTTTTCTACTATACAAAAATACAAAAGAAAATGAAATATTTAAAAACATTTGACATACTTGTGTCACTGTAGGTGGTCCTTGCTGGAAGAGGAATGTACGGATCTCCTCGGAAGTTTATCCCTGCATAGGGATAGTCGTCTAGGGAAATGACCTATCTCTTCCACTAGTAGAAGAAATCCTCGTTGTAGGGTGTCGACACCCTATCTTTTCCCTTCCACCTCATTACCTTGATCCACCGTGCCATGGATGGATCATGAGATCATCTAGGAAGAATCTCTACTATAGGTCCCAGACATGGAACCAACTTGAAAAATAAATTGCATAGGATAGAGGCAAACCCAAAATTTATCTTACTTCCTTGTTTGCACTCTGTCAACTAGATCTTCATATTTTTCAGTAGTGAGGTACACTAATCATATACCATGGGTCTCATACACTACACTATATAGAACATGAGCATCCTCGATGGGTGGTGCAACGAGGTCGAACCTGTGATCCTAGTCAATACAAGGACAATAATCGTCAGGCTGAGATTGTTTATTGCCCGGATAGGGAGTTGACTGCTCACCTTTTCCTTCTACACAGTGGGCATCCATGTACTCCTCTATTTTCATGCTGCTCCATGCCCCTCGTGATTTGAGGCTGACAACCTTTCCCCGACATGATAGACCATTCAAAAAATAAATGCCCTCTACTTCAATTCTCAATGGTTTCCCATCGATATTGAAGCTTTCACTCTCAGGGTCCCAGTGACCCACAAGCATTTCGACCAACCTCACCTGGGATCTCATTCCTGTGAGAACCCAAAACTTATACAAGCCACATCTCTTTAATGTCATTTAGGCCCTAGATATCGATATACAACAACATCGACCTCCTAGTGCTCTCTTTCTCTCCATTCAAGAACCATCCTGCCAAGGACAAATAAAAAATTGAGTTATAATCCTTAAAAACTATTGTTTGTGTGTCTGTACGCGGTCTACTTCAATTACAGTCGCATATAGGGCTTGATATACGCTTCCTGTAGTTTACATAGGAGAGTATAACTCATCATATACACGACCTGATTGAAGACAACCCACATACACCAAAATTCACATTTTTCACCCTCAACAACTAAAAATTTGGAACCTAATTCAAAAATATAATCGACTCAAATTGAATAGGAAGGGAAAAATATTTACCTGATCCAGACGGTTCATGATTTCGTTGCCTGATGCTCCCACAATCATCGTTTGAATATCGAAGGTATTTTGGTCCAATTTGGGTAAAAAATAAAAATGGCATAGTAATTTTTTATTTTGTTACTATTTATAAACTGTTTTTACCCACTTTCTATAGTTTTAAGCCAATTTTTCACCTAATGGACTAATACAAAAGTGGATCGATTTGGTTTTTGTATTTTTTACTAGGGATTCTTGCGGATTTCAACATTATGTTAGTCGTTTGTCACCACGGGCAGGTATTTCACTACCTAACATATAGGATAGGTATCCATTCCATTATGCATTTTTGCATTATCCTATAGCTGTCACTTTCATGCCTTAGGTATGAAACCATTTGTTGCGACACAAAACCTTCCATCTGCTATAAGTAGTGTCATTATCAAATGTTATAAACTTACCAAACATGGGTGCCCTATTTAGATCCTTTATTGCATTGGGTGCCCATGCCAATATTTTTCCCTTAGGACCGAGAGTCCCTTATAGATAATACATGAATCTATGTTGAGCCTTATTTCTCCCTCATGAACATGTTGCTTCATATCCCGAGGACTCCCAAATGAGTTTAATTTAAGTCCTTTTCCATCTTGTCCTTAAATGTGAAATGATTGCTAAGTGATTTGTCCCTTTCACACTCATTAAATTGGACTTGAAAGGTTGTGAGTTTGAATTAAGCTCTTTTCCAACTCGTTTTCAAAAAGCAAAAATATTGTCGAGTGAACTTGTCTCTTTCACACTCGTAAATTGGATTTGAAAAGACGTCTATTTGGCACAAGTTTATCCCCTTTTTACACCAAGTAGACTAAAATACATAAAAAAGGACATTTTTTGGTATCAAGTTGTGATTGCATCTCATGCCCTTGCTTGCAGTATTGAGCCTACATCTGGTTCTCTCTTTGCATTATAAATCATTTGCCTCTGCAGTTTTTGCATCCTCAACCAAGAAGAGCCTTGTTTATATCCTTTGCAGTTTAACACCCTATATCTAGGAGGGAACATTCCCCCAAGTTTCGATATCCCACATGCACTTCCCTGCATTGAGCATAGGTATGTTCCACTGCTGGAACTAGTTTTTCGTACTTGCGACACTCGTTTCCTCCTTTGTATCATAACATTAATTTGTGTATGAAAAAAAAAGAAAATACGGGCAGGAAGGGAGTGATATCTTATATTGGAAGCAGTCGTGTCACCTTTGAACAAACCACAAAGTTAGTCCATTCATCATCATAATTTTGGGATTAGCATGGACTTAGGAAGATGAAATCATTACAAAGTCTTCTCTACCGACTGGTTACTCTTCTAGTCCCTATAGATAATTTCATTGATGCCTCCTACATCTTATAGTTTCATCATTGGGTCTATGCTATCAGAGTCCTCCATATGTCTCATGCTCTTGTTCAAAGGAAGTCTATCAACCTGTGTTGGCCACTCCTCAGAACTCTTGACTTTACATGTCAGTCATACCCTCAATGTGTCTCAGAGTCACATGATATTGTAGTCCTATCATGCACCATGAACCTACTTTCATCATTGGTAGGTAACCTTGAACCCAACAATCAACATTTCATCATTGGTCATTGACTGGGAAGTTTCCCTTGTGTTTGACGGCAAGAAATCTATTCACACATTGGGATTCATGCAGTGTCTTGGATGCCATTAGCCTTATTGGTGGTTTCCTCACCTTTGTCAGTAGTCTTCATCATTGGCTGCTATTAAAAGGGTATTTTTTGTGTACAGCTTGAATTGGGCACACACGAAAGATGCACAGAGTCATTGGTTTGTGAACATGTTCTTCATTCGATTTCCACCAAATCATGAAGCTCATGCTTTATACCTCATGTTGATTGATGAGAGATGCCTTAATGCTCTCCTTTCAACGGGTCTCTTTCCATCGAATTTAGCTCATTTATTCTGGAAATGGGACCTAGAGTCTTATGAGTACCTTGAGGCTTGCAGTGATCGGTGGCAGGCTCTCTCGCCATCGACAGTTGGTAATACATCAATGTCTTCTTATCAATGGATTCTTCAGGTTTTCGACACCAGCTCCTTTATTCACACTTGTAAGAATGTACTCGGTGCCTTGATACCTACTTTCATTATTGGTAGGTTGTCTCGGGTTTGTTAACGGTATACCTCAATGACAGGTAATCAAACAATGTATCATTATGTTTGACCTCGAATCCTTTTTTCACTTGATGTAGACTTGCACCCTTGGAGGATTATGTAGAATACTTGAAGACATCATTATGTGGCCGTAACTTTCCTGAGCTGTTGTTTCCTTTTCATTGGACTAGTACCTATCTGACTTCAGTGATCATGGGAGATTAGATTGTAATCCATGGTATATAGATATCTTCAAATTGGTTTTGAGAATGCTTCTACTGGGCCTTGTTTGTGACTATGAAAACTATTGGCATTTAACCGCATTTTTATTTTTCTATTCATGGCCAAAGACACTTGTTTGGTATATTTTTCATGGATCTGCAGTGTAATTTTATTAGCATCCATATATGCAAAGTTAATATAGAATGTAATGAGCAACGAGTCCATCCAGTTGGTCCCCTACCACTCCACTTCTTGGTTATTTATAACGTATTTCGGCCATCACAGATACTCCTCTGATCTCACACATTAGGGCGCATATGTTATAGAAATATTTGCCTCACCCTATGAAATATTCCACAAAGGGCCTTATTCCATTTCCCTATGTAGACTTATCTTCCCTTTTGATAAAATCTAGAGACAAAATTAATATTTTTTACACTTGTATGCATCTTGCACACTATACAACATGCATATACGTAGGATGCTCCACTACAACCCGTGTACATCGGAATTTGTGCCAGAAAATCAAAATTAAATGTCAGGTTTCCATGTCATGGTAGGATATCTCTGATCCTTTTCCTTCCATATAATGGAAAAGTTCTAACTCAACCCTTCAGTTCCATTTTGAAGCTATAAATGGGCCAATTCTGAGCTATGGAAAAGGGAGAAAGAATTCAAATTTGAGAGAAAAGTTACTCTGGAGAAATTATTACTTCATATTGAGTCTGCATCGCTTTGTCCTTTAAGTATGAACACATTTTTCAGCCCCCAAGCTCTTCCCTTATTGATGGAGAACCCCATTGTCTCCCTTCTATGAGATTGCCTTTGGTGGAGGATTGAAGTGGTGGAGGCCCAGCTGGAAGGAACTTAGTTTCTCAGTTCTAAATCGTCTCGACACAGAAGTCTGTAATTTTTTTACTTCTTCTCATCATTTATTAATAGAAATACTCCTTTCCCATCTTATTGATATCTTTCGAATATATGAGTTATTATCCATGGGCATATTTGCCATGTATATTAATGGATTATTCTATCTAATGTGCTAACCTTTTATATTATCACTATATGCTTTCTCTACTTGTTTGTTGAGAACTTGTTGTAGGTATAAATATTTGGGTAAAAGTGCTCAATGGTGGACATCATCGAACATCTGGACTAGGTAGGCTTCTTTCTTATATCGCTTGCACAATGGTTTATATAGCATGTTTTTTGGATAGAGTTGATTTCTGTAGTCATATCCGTCTATTTTGGTTTACCCTAGCCATAAAGATTTTTCCCTCGTAACACTCGTGGGCTTAACAACCAGTCGGTCAAATCCCCCCGGAGAGGTAATCCTCCATAAAGATTGTGTGTTTTTAGACCCTTATATGACCTAGGGTACCTGTAGAATAACCCCTGCAAGTAACCTATGTGGCACCTAAGTCAAGGAAATAAGAAACCAATTTATAATCGATGCACATGAAATCAGTCGTAAGTCAGTTCCACCATATGGGTAGGGTATCAAAGCTCGAAACCTTGAAAGTATCACCTCTCACGGAGGTAAAGGCACTAGCAAGATCCCGAGATACGAATAGATCCCCAGAAATATCTGTGATGCTAAGAAGGTATCGATGGGATATCCTTTCAACCAACCTCACACGACCTCATGAGTAACTCCGGTGTGAGTGGAGCCTCCTAATATTAACAATTATACAATGGATTTATCCACTCACTTTTTTAGACACATATGTTGAGTTAATTTCCTTGGATAAGTTTACTCACAAAATCCTATTCCAAGGCACTAAATCCTAAGTTAGTTTGTGCAGCCTAGAAAATAAAATCGTGACTAATCAATTTTAAATTATAGCGTTAATTTTAGGGGTCATGCTTACTTAAAAGGTATGGTAGTGAAACTCATTATGTTATGACTCAACAAGAAAAGTAAATATGAATATATTTAAAAGTTCTAACATCAATTTCAAATGAATGATATGCTTCTAATAACAAATGCAATTTTAAATTTCAACTCTGCAATTCTGACGTAAAAATTCAATCTTTCTTTACGTGCACTAAGCTAATGACAAAGTCTCAAAAGATCAAAATTCCAAGCAAGGCAAAATGCCTAATATTTTTGTATTTTCAATATAAGAAAAATGAAAATGCATGGACTGAACAACAACTTGATATATAAAACTCTACTGTGTATAGAAAGATACAACTCAAGCAAAATACCAAGGAGAAAATCACCCAGCCCAATGTACAAGGAAAATCAAAATGAAAAGGTGATGAGAAAGACTCCTCCCAAAAATTCAACCCCAGACAGGTTTCCTATCATCCCATAGGCACATAATAGTCACTACAAATACCCAAGAAGACTCAACAAACATCAAATCCCACCCAGGAACCATAAAACCTAGTAAAAAATCACAAGAGGTTGATGTACGTGACTATTCAAGGAAACAAAGTGTATGTACACAGCTTGCAGAAAGACAACCCACGCATATATGCATCTCTCAAGCCAAAAATCGCGTATATGTTTCAAAAACAAAGCCAGGAAAGGGAGAAGGGTGAAAAAATTAGAACCAGAGTGAAAAGAGGCTGTCAAGAAATGATACGACAAGAAATGCAATAGGAACGAGAGAAATATAAGGAGAAAAACATTCCAGACCCTAAGAAAGAAGATTCAATCTCCAGTATGATTGCCAATTCTCTTACGAGGAAAATCTCTCTATGGCTAGGGTAAACCACAACATATGGAAATGACTATATAAATAAACTCTATTATCAAGTATGCTATGTAAACAAATACACTAGAAAGACAAGATAAAATTCCTACCTCGTCCAAACATTTGATGAATTCCACCATTGAGCACTTGACCCAAAGCAATATACCTGCAACTAGTCCTCAACAACCAAGCAAAGAAAGCATATGGTAATAATAAATTATATTAGCACATTCAATAGCATAATTGTTATAACCCTAAATTGCACCAGACATACTTACCTGGCATCAGGCCATCTCATAATCCTTCTTTGCCAAAACACTATTGAACAACTCTTCTTAAAAACCCCCTTTATAAAGGACCACATGCCCTGATCCATTACTGCATGCATGTACATACTAGCTGCCCCAATACAGCTCGCGTGCACCTACAAAATCACGGAAAACAAAAATTTACAGACGGAACACACAACTTTGGGCAAGTTAACTAAACCTTTCGATCATGCATGGCCGGTCATTCAACCAAATACCTAGCTCCTTCAAGCCTATAAAAGAAGGGGTAAGGGTCCCATTTGAAAGGAGGAAAAATCATAGTAAAGAGACTATACCTGATTGAGCATTCCCCTTGTCCCAACCTTTATCCATCCTCGTGCAAAGAGAAGTATAAAGCAAAGTAGTTGGAGAATAGTTGAAGAGGAGCCAAGGACCAATTTCGAGGAGCAGTGTTGACCACATATTGTAAGTTTACTCTTGTGAAGATTAATATAAAAAGGAATACTTTTCCCATCCTACCATATCATGTGTTCAAGTTGAATGTTTATTTCATGATATTTTCACAACTAACCCAACAATTAGTATATAAAATGCATGTTCGCAAGCTTTTTGTTTGTTCATGAGTGAATGCAGGTCATCTTTGGGAGGAGGCTTGCAATCAAAGAGTGAGAGAAAGAAAAGGGATCGACATCAAACAAAGGACTTAAGGTATAGCTATTGAATCTCATTTACACCTTTGTATTGCATGAATGTGGGGTTTTGTGTTGGGAAAATAGGAAAGAATAGAGGCCTTTGAAATGGTCATTTTCTACATGCATGATTAGAGCCCTTAAATGCTAAGTCCCTAGGAGGGATTCCCATCCACAACAGAATTAGCGACCGTACTAGGGATCTCTAGTGTTTCTGGGAGTCTTTTTGGGTATTTTTAAAAATTCGTTTCATTACTTATTTTTAGAATTTATGAAAAAGTTTCGGCTAGTAGGGATTATGGTCTTCCATACCAGTTATTCCTACTTACTTTGCTTGGCTGCATTTTCTTTTATGGGAAGTCACAGAGGTACATGCGGCATGTATAAGGCTCGCATGCGTGTACATGCGCCCAACCTTCACACAACTTTCATGGACACGCTAACTGATGAAGTGACAGTAGCGTGGTTAAATTCATAATTTTTTTACTAAAGAGGTAGTCGTCCTCTTCCCTGTCAGAAGTGATCCTTCTCAGGGGTTTTCTGAAAACTCATTTTGGTCTATGTTTTTGCATTTTGTATCTTAGTTACCACTTCAGATTGGTTTTGTTCTATGAAATTCTCCTTGGATTGTTTTTTATTTTTTTGACAAAGTAAGTTTCTGAGTCTTCAAGAGATTCTAGTTCTGAATACCAGTGGTCTTTGCCAGTGTTTGATTGCTTATCTTTTCATTTTTTTGAAGAGTTTCAGAAGTACATGCGGTCTACATAAGGTATGCACACGTGCACACGCACCCTGAATTTACACAGCTCACGTGCATACGTTGGTTGTTGAACTGTCAGCAGCGTGCATGTGGAGAAATTTTTTTGTTTGAGGAGAGGTAGTCATCCTTTTCTTTGACAAGAGTTTAGACCTCTTAGGTTTTTTGGTCTCTGTCATAGCGGTCAGTAACTTAGGTTTGATCACAACAATAGATTTCTTTTTCATTAAGAAGTTTTCCTCAAAATTTTCGTTTTATAGGGTTTTTAGACAAGTGTGAGAGTCCATTTTAATCTGCTTGTGTGTTATTTTTAAGGTGGCTCTTTGCGATTTGCGCTTAGGCCAGAAGTTGTCTTGGTCTTTACTTGTCGATATTTTTCCTTTTTTCTTTGTGAGCATTCAAATAAAAAAAAATCTTTTATTTCTTTGTTTGGTTAAGTAGTTATTGGTTTGCATTAATAACCAGGAAACGATTTTATTTCATAAGTTCTTGGTTGTTTAGATAGGACAATAAGTAGCTTGTAGTAGAGCGAAATATTGTTTTGAGTTTGTTGTTCAACGATCTTGAAACTTTTTTTAGTGTGAAAAGTTGATTAAGAATTGTGTCAACAAGATTTTTTTTTTTTTCCATCTTTCTATTTATTTTTCTTTCATCTCTAAAACATCATTAGTTTTACTTTCATAACCTTTGACTTAAGACAAGCCATAAAAAATTAACAATTAATTAAAATCAACTAGAGCCTTGATTTAGGTTGGAGTGGAAACTCTTCAAGGCCGCAAATCATACATAAGAGTCTGTGCTAGGGAGTGTTAAAAGTCTAGTATCGTGAAAGTTATCCAGGAACCCCCTCTAACATAGGGGCTAAACATGAGGTCATGTTTGGAAAGGTAGTGGAGATAACCCCTCCAAAGTCGGACCAATCATAGTGGAGAACACATATAGAGGGATTGTCTTGGGATTCTGTCGATTGCATTTTCCACAGGGCTTCGTGGGTCTCAGATCCATTCCAATTCCTTAGTTTTCTTTCGAACCACTTTCTTTTGATACCCTTGACAGGTTTTGGGCTTGATACCTTGCTCATTGTGGTCTACCCGATTGTCGATTGTACCCATCTGGTGATTGTTCGCGTGTTGGAAACCTAGTTGCCTATCCTTTTTAGTGACAAACACAGGTGACTGCGGGGGTATACCACGGTACCTAGGACAAACATCGGGCCACTCTTTGTAGAGTATACCCAGAGGGTTCTTCCATGTTCGAGTTGCACTTTCACCGGTAAGTTTCTCTAGTGTTGGTTGTTGTAACTGTTCTTCCAACTAGTTTAGTGTTTGCTTGTTTTATCTTGTAGGGTCTTTTTCTAGTGTATGTTATTTTTGAATGAATATAAATCCCTATCATGCATTTGATCTTCTCACACAGTGGAGGATCACGATCTCCATTGGTCACAAAGGATTCTTGGCCTGTCATCGGTTACACTAGAGCCACCCCCACCACCGCTAAGGTGAAAGCTCGACCAACAAGGGTATTTTGAAGCGACCGGGTCACAAGAAACTGTGCTCGACCAAAATCCGGAGGAACCAACTATTTCAAACCTTGGAGAAGAATATCTCAATCCACTCGAAACTCCAACCACTAATATTTTGACGCCCCTCATCATACATATTTATCCTTACGGGCGCCAGACAGTGTCACATGCAGCAATGAAAACAAATGCTGCCACTTCTTCTGGGAATTATTCTATTCCCACTTCACCTGTCACCATAGGGGGTGTTCCACCTCCTAACCCATCGTTGTCAGTCTGAGCCACCATGGTATCAACTGCCTCTACCTCGAGTAGTGGTCCAAATCCATCTTTGGCGATGAACACTAATCCTTTCACATAGAGTGCGACAGGACCTTAGTTCTCATACGGGATGCCTAGCATAGGTGGAAGCCCTGTACTATCCTACTCCACTTTACAGAATTTAGGTCTAGGGGCAGGGAGCTCTAACGCTCCTCTCCAAGGGCCCATGGGGGGCACTTCAACTCCCTTTAACGATTTCCCTTACGGGGGAGGTCAAATACCTCCTTTGTACCCTTTGCTCAGTGGTACCCACCAACAATCCGTCGGGTCAAACACACACCATAGTGTCAAGGACCACCTTCTTATAATATGCTGGTAGGGTCGACACCATTTTCTTTGTTCGGTGGATTTGGTAAAAACATTTTCTCGTCAGATGTTGTACTAACTGGGAGTAACACCAGTTATGGCCAACCTAATCCTATGTAGGGTACTATTCCTACACAGGGGGAAAACCCAGGAACTTCTTCTGCATTAGGACCTTGAAATTCTTGGCAAGGATCAGTTCCCTCATCAGGAATGTCGATTTGGGGCAATTATTTTCACAACCAATGGAACCTCAAGCAAGTTACAATACCTATTCCCATGGGATCGACATGGGGAAACCCTTCCCAAAGTCCTTCGAATGTAATGCACACCCAACCATCTATGTCCTACTTCGGGAATCAACAAATGATGTCTCCTCAAATGCAAAATCCATACACTGGTCATGGCCATGGTTTTTACCAGAACCCTGTCCAACAACGTAACTTTTCCTGGCAACTTGGTGCCAGTCAAACACCAGGCCCATTTTTCCATGGTTATCATCAACAATAACCAAAACTACCTTTCTTGGCAACCTTACATTTGCCAAACTTGACAAGGTTGTTGAATGACCCCATCTATCACGATCCACGTTGGCCCCCTATGCTGACGAAATTGCCTTTGGACATACCAAAGTTTGAATCCAAGACTAACGAAGATCTAGGGGATCATGTGACCACCTTCCTTCTTTGGTTCTTGTCTAATTCATTGAAAGACAAATCTGTACAATTGCGATTGTTTCAACGCACTCTCATTGGGAGTGCCGTGAAATGGTACATCGAGCTCGACCACTCGAGATATTATTCCTTCGATGAATTGGAAATGGCATTCCTAAACCATTTCCAATTACCTGTGAGATACGACGCCAACACAGAATTGCTGGCCAATTTCGAACAGACAAAAGCGGACCATATCTCTGATCACATCCGAGAATGGAGACACCAGAAGAGTTTTATTAAGGTACCAGTCCCACCATCATTCTTTCTTGAGTGGTTCCTTAATTATTTGGTCCCACATCTATCCAAAGACATCGCAATGTCGAGTGTGTTTTATGAAGAAGATGCCATCAT
Source organism: Picea engelmannii (assembly GCA_009831015.1). NCBI lineage: Eukaryota > Viridiplantae > Streptophyta > Pinopsida > Pinales > Pinaceae > Picea > Picea engelmannii. Next base: position 208,988 of record ML791399.1, read on the forward strand.
GAGAGCTCAACATCTTGAGCTAATTTATTCTAAGTTTGGTTTACTATACGAGATTTTGCTGGATGCACCACAATCCATACTTGATAAAACCAAACAGAGAACTAGACCACATGCCGATGGTATTGTAGGTTCAACACACACAAAGCCCACTGAAAAACTGACAAAACAATTACATCAATTATCTATACAATACACAATGGCCAACCAAACTATTGTTTCAGCTGCTCCTCCTACCCAAACATCGGATGTACACAGTGTGCAATAGAAAAATCCGAAGGCCACCCAGCAGCCTGATGGAAAGAAAAAAAAACATAAGAAGGGTAAGGGGATAAGAAACCCACAAATAATGCTAGAGGGGGAAACAAAGAGAAACGGAAGGTGAAGTATCCATGTAACCTGTGCGCGGAAGAACACCTGACCCACCAGTGCCCTCGACTTGCAGAGGCCCAAAATTTTGTGTCACAACAACAACCTGCTGTATTAACGAATCCATTTCAACATGGGAAAAACCTAACCCAAGCCTCTACAAGCACGAAAGTGGGCAGTCAAGGACCCTCTCCATCTTCGAACAATCCTGCATCCACGAATGTGTATATGATGAAAGGTGATTCTTTTATATTGACTAGAGAACATGACTACAGTAAGGAAAGAACCTATGAGAAAGGTAAAGAAGTTGAAATCCCATCTCTTCCTCTTCAGATCGAGAAGACTTTGGGAGAAATGATGACACACATCCCAAAAGGTGTGCTCAAGAAAGCTTCTCACAATCCAAACGCAAGGGCCACCCAGAACTACTCTCTGGTGGAGGATTTGTCTCAAACCCCTTGTGTGATGTCCGCTTTGGAGGTCCTCCAAAGTTTCCCTTCCTAGAGGAAAGATTTGTTAGCCACTTTAGGATCTGCCGAGACTTGTAATTCAAGTACAATCATGCTGGATACAACTGAATTAAAACCTTGTCTCCCTTACCACGTAGCATTTCAAATAGTAGTGGCTTACCCCACAAAAAATTTTACTCGGAACATTTTTCGCACAATGGTTGATGAGGGCGCCTCGACATGCGTCATGTCATTGGCATGTTGGAAGGCCATTGGCCAACTTGTTTTGTCTCCGTCACCTAATCTTCTTACTGCTTTCGACGATCGTTATTTCCGACCACATGGCATCATCCCCTCTTTCTCCGTGCAGTTAGGAGGGAAGACTGTGTGCGTCGAGGTAGAAGTAGTCGATGCATCCCTTGACTACAATCTCTTGTTAGGTAGGAGTTGGACCTATGCCATGCAGGCAGTGGTCGCTACAGTTTTTCGGGTCTTGTTGTTTCCACATGAGGGTTGGATCGTGACTATTGATCAATTGTCCTTCTCTCGACCTGACCCTTCATTGGGGGCATCCGCGGTCCCGATCATTGATAATCCTCAACCGAACATCGTCATCATAGGGGTTGGTTTGTGCCCACCTTTGATGGGTACTTTCGATTACTCGCCTTCTCAAGGCGATGTCAAGTTCATATCAGTCCACCATAAGGTTGAGATTTTCCAAGTTTTGTCATTTCGTACGACTTACTTCAACGATCAGTGGATTCTTCCTTCACCATTGGTCACGATGGAAGGGACAGGGCACCATGGTATGTCCATGCCCTTGTTCGCGGAAAAAGCAACGTACTCTTTAGTCCAACAAGCTTCAACCAACACCGATCCAACTCCTGCACAAGAGTTAGATCCGATTCCAGAGCCTATTTGGGCTCAATGTTCCCTCACTAATACCAATTCGTTAGACTTAGTCTTTCTCTTAGACGAAGCAATAATAGAAGAAATGACTAGTCCAAACAAACCCTGGGATGATCTCCATCATAGATCATACTTCCTCCTAGAGTTAAGCAGAATCAAAGCAGGGGAATTCACCTTGACTATGATTGGCGATAGGTCTTGTCCTATCAATCCCTTGGCTACACATGAGGTTTATTCCGAGAGTAATATGGAAACTATAGTTGAAACTATACCGATTAATATCTCCAGAATCCCTAGCGTCGTGGAGAATGTTTTCGTCGGCATTGATTGTTCCCCCGAAGAGATTCAAATATACACAGACTTATTTAAAGAATTCCATGATGTTTTTTTGCTGGTCTTATGAGAAAATTCCAGGCATTGATCCAAAAATAGTCGAACATGAAATCACAACTTATCCTGATGCCAAGCCAGTTCGATAGAAGCTTCATCCAGTTAATCCAAGGAAGGCAACAACTATTAAGGTTGAAGTAGAGAAACTGCTCAAAGCAGGTTTTATCTATCCTATCCATTTGACCCAATGGGTGTCAAATCTTGTGATGGTCAACAATAAATAGGGCACGATTCACATATGTATGGATTTTTGTGATTTGAACAAAGCATGTCCAAAAGATAATTTTCCCACACCATTTGTTGACCAGATAATCGATGAATGTGCCGGTTGCAAGGATTTTTCTTTCATGGATGGTTTTTCGGGATATAATTAGATACAAATCAAACCCGAATACCAACACAAAACAACTTTCATCTGTCCATGGGGTACATTTGCCTATCGTAAGATGCCTTTTGGTCTCAAAAATGTTGGAGCTACCTTCTAGCGGGCCATGTCTTTTTCTCTCCATGATCTCAAGCATATAGTCGAAGCCTGTGTATATGATTTAGCATCACGATCTCGCAAGAGAATGAATCATCCCACACACCTCTGACTTATCTTTGAGCGATGTTTCTACTTCTAGATTCTCTTGAATCCAAGAAAATGCAGCTTTTGTGTAACATCAGGAAGGCTACTTGGTTTTGTAGTCTCAACAATAGGGATCATGGTTGATCCTCTCAAGGTGGAGGCAATACTTCAGTTGCCTCCCCCACATACAATCCTTCAACTTCAAAGTTTACAGGAAAAATAAAACTTTTTGAGGCATTTCATAGCCAAGTATGCTGAGATCACAAAGGGCTTGATGCATTTGCTAAAGAAAGACGTCCCTTTTCATTGGGACGAAAACGCTAAATACTCTTTCAACGCATTGAAACATGCCCTCACGACTGCCCCTCTGCTCCAACCAGCTAATTATAACAAAGATTTCTTATTGTACTTGGTTGTGGTAGAGCCGACTATAGGTATGGTCTTAGTTCAGGAGGATGAATTCCTCTCAGAATATGTGATTTATTACCTGAGCCGAGGGCTGGTTGGATCGGAACTCAATTATTCCAATATTGAAAAACCGGCGTTGGCAGCCGTTCATGCTGTTCAATGGTTCCGTCATTATATTTTATTTCGCAAGACCACCGTCATTTCCGTTGTGAATCCATTTCAATACGTATTAACACGACGCATCATTGGCGGGAATATCAGTCAATGGATAGTTTTCCTCCAGGAATTTGACTTAATGTTTTTTTCGGTGAAATCCAAAAAGTCATTGGTCTTTACGAAACTCATCTCAGAACTTCCGGTTGAATATGGTGAGGTTATGGCTGAAGAGTCACCTATCAGAGGAGACATGTTTTTAATTGCATCTTCGGATCCATGGTATGGATATATACTTTTCTATCTCTAGACTTTGAAGTGCCTCGCCTCTATTTCTCGCGATGAGCGTCACTGTATACGCCATCAGGCTAAGAATTATCTCATACTTGATGACACTTTGTATCGCTGAGGTGTAGATTTCATACTTCACCGATGTCTCACTCATGAAGAAGCAGCTATCATGCTTAATGACTGGCATACTAGAGGATGTGGCGGTCATTTTTCTGTGTTGGCAACATCCCAAAAGATTTTACGAGCCGGTTACTTATGTCCAACGTTAATCAAACATTGTATCGAATTGGTCAAGAAGTTTCACCCATGTTAGATCTTCTCTCGGAAGATGAGGGCACATCCTGCTCCCATGTTTCCTGTCATCACAGTTGGTCCCTTCACCATGTGGGGGATTGATTACACTACATGAAACCCTCCTTCAGCAAGGGGGCACCGTTATATCATTATAGTTGTAGACTACTTCACAAAATGGGTCGAAGCTATGCCAACATTTAAATATGATGGAGAGATTGTAGTACTCCTTTTGTTCAACCAGATAATCGCAAGGTTCGACGTCCTGAGAGAGATTGTCACTAACCATGGAAGTCACTTTCAAAACCAAATGATGACTGAATTAACATCAAAGATTGGGTTGTAGCAAGAAAATTCATCACCCTACTACCCCCAAGAAAATGGTCAGGTGGAAGTTGTAAATAAATCTCTTAAGACCATCCTACAATGAACAATCAATTCGGCCAAGTCAAATTGGCATTTATTGTTATACTCAACATTATGGGATTATCGAACGTCTATTAAGACTGCAACTAGTTTCTCACCTTTTCAACTCATTTACGGGCTGGAGGCAGTCTTGCCTATAGAATGTCATATCCTGTCCCTAATATTGGCAGTACAGTTACTACTAGACACTTCTCCACTTGAAGAGCGGTTATTATACCTTGAGCAACATCGTGATGCGGCCCTGGCCAATGAGGCTCACAAAAAAAAGTCAAGTGTCAGTATGATTGGTCCATTCATCCTCGGATTTTCTCTAAAGGTGACCTTCTCTTGGACTATGACCAAGATAAGGACTCCCTGGAGGCACGCAAATTCAATCCCATGTGGTTCAGACCTTTCATCATAAAAGAGATTCTAAAAAAGGGCGCTTATCGTCTGGTAGACTTTGAGGGAAATGCTTTGGCGGAGCCTAGAAATGGGCTCTACCTCAAGAAGTATTACTCATAGGTAGGTCACCTTAGGTAACTTTTTGTAACATATGTATAGTCTTTGTACTATTACTTTCTGCTTTCTTTTGGTTTTATGGACGTGTCAATTTTGATGTTATCTTTTGTCACTGTGGCAGATCTCAAGTGAATTAGAGGTGTTCGTTGGGTACGCAGATGGTGCTAGCCAGCACACTTGGAGGCTTGCCTCCATTGCTTGGGTAATTTTTACACCTCAGGGCCAGTTATTATCCTCAGGAGGTATATGTTTAGGCGACACCACAAACAATGTCACCGAATACAACACAATTATTAAGTTTCTTCATTACACTCTATCATTTGGTATCTCTCACCTTCGGGTCTATTTATACGCTCAGTTGGTTGTGTCTCAGTTAAATAGAGTCTACCATGTTCATGATCGTACTTTACACCGACGATTCCTTAGGGTACGTATCTTAGAACGAATCTTTGATTATATTACATATTTTCATGTTCCTAGGAGATTAAATCAAGTCACGGATACTCTAGCTAATCAAATCTTAGATTCACATCTCGCACACATATAAGAAAGGCATACACATGCACATGTAAATACATTTTTAAAGGAAAAAATAATCCATAAGACATAAAAAGACATAAAAATCCATATATAATATCAAAATCATCAGAGTACATAGGTGGGCGCATGCGCCTAAAAAATAAAACCAGTAACGAGTCATGGGGTTTATGCCCTCAAAAAATATATACAATTAGTGCCCTAGGCACGTGAAAAGTCCAGCCTAACTAAGGATGGGGCCTATGGGCCCTATTGTAATAATCAACGACGTTTTCAAAACACCGAAAAAGCCGGACCCATGTCTGTGGCGCCCCCACTACGTGAGGCTACATAGATGGTGGCAGATCCTCAATCCCTGCCATGGGGACTGTGTGAGTGAGCGAGGTAAAATTTCTCTCTACTCATCTTAGAACCCTCTCAGCCTCACTGGCTGGAAGCTCTCCTTCTGTTGTTGGTCCCCCTGCGGCGGTGGGTGCGGCCCTTGGCCGAGGACGTTGCTTGTTCCTCGCATAATCCATTGGTCGCACTGGTACCGCATCTTCACATAATAGAAACATATATGTCAAATTCTCTGGTATAAAAAAAATGGTATATATAAAAAACAACATAAAAATTACATGCGTTTAACAAAAAAAAAAACAATGCAAACTTACCCATCTCTCCTCACTCCTCGCCAGGAGGTACCGATATCTCAAGGTATCTCTAGAAGTCAATCCCAACATAACGTTAATCCTCTATGACTGGGATATGTCGTGACAACCAAGAAAAAAAGTTGTCATCAAAGGACTCATTGGTCCTTCCTCCCCCCTGTCGTGGAAACAACACTGCCCATCTTCATATCGCAGGAAGAGAGGCCTGATGCCCCCGTACCACCTCTCGAGGGATGAAACTGGGCACTCTTTCAAAGAAGAAAGAGAAAATAATGGTTCCAAACCCGAAGTTCCTCTGAGTCCACAACCAATAGTCTGTCAAATGCCTCTTCATACAGTCTAGTAATGTGGTGCTCCAATAAAAAAATCTATGCATTTAAGCACTAAACTGCATAGTTCATCTGTGTACGGGAAGACTGATGAAAAGAGGCAGACCCTGTAATCCATCCGATGAGCAACACTATCGCCTGCAGTGCTAAGTCTGAGATATTTCTTATTGGCACTTATGAGATCATCTTATTTGTACCCTCCTGACAATGGAGTCCAATCAACTCTGATATCTTGTGAGGCCCAGAGGAAAACGTACAAAAGTTGAATGGTTCCCCTTACCGAGAGAGGCCAGTCAAAAAGTATATGTCCTATGTCGTTGGCACCAGAGACTATCCCTCTAGCATAAATGCCTCTACGTCTGGATGCCAATAATAAACCAAGGCATTCAATAGCCTAGGTTGTGCTCACATGAAAGGACATAGGAAGATTTTTAGCAACCCACATTGCATCAAGAAAGAAACAACATTGGGGTCCTCCCCAACCAATTCACTAATATCCTCATGCTCTCTTTCCCTCCAGTGAACATACATCCTATAAAAAACCAAGTTCAGGAGGCTTAACCTTTGCTCTTTTAATTTTTTTCCATTAAATGAAGGATCCACACGGGATGTAATGATGACAGTCGCATGTACACGCGTGCAGTTTTTCATCTGACTAAGTGTACACATGGGTGTCATAAGACAGCCCGCATGGACTTAGGGCCGACTTTTTCAAGGTCGACGCCCCTCCAAAAACTAAAATTAAATGCATAAAGAAATATTTAGATTGCAAGAGGAGAGAGTTTATACTTTTAGAGTCTCCTTTTACGCTTTTTTCAGACTCTCTAAATATGAAGAACCGTCGAGCTTACCTTATCTAGGATCATTAAAATTACATCGAAGGATGTTACCATTGTATGTCTTATTAATTTCATTTCCATACTCGTGTCTTTGGCCTAATGTTGGCTCCATGTTTCTCTCAACAGAACCATCTGAAACATGCCTTATATGCAAGCCCTGTAGCACTTTTCCTTTGCATCTTGACACCTTTGGCCCCAGGAGGGATTTTTTTTGAGTTTCCTTTCTTTGAGCACCAGTCTTGTCCTTGCGCATCGAACTCATATGTTTGCGACACTCATTCCTCCTTTGTAATGTAGCATTCTTTTATTCTTTTTCCAAAATTATTGAAAAAGATAAAAAAAAAAAATCAAATATACCCCAAAAAGAGGAAGGGAAAATTATTTTCTTTGTATTGGTAGCACAATGAGTCTCCCTTGGATAAAGCACATCCTCTCATTTTTCTTTTAGGCCCTGGGATTTCATATGACCTTAGGAATTTGTTCCCACTACATTGAGTTGTGTCCTCCTCCATTTGGTTAACCTTCCAAACATATGGAGAGTTTGTGTTGCCTCCTGCCTCGTGAACTTATGCTAATGCCATGTTGCCTCGGTCTCATCATTTGTCATGCTATTGTCAAAGGGAAGTTTTTACCAAGCCTGAGTCATCCCTTCTACAGTTTGTCTCTTTCCCTCATGCCCAACCATCCCAAAAGTCAAATCAAGTCTTTGTTTGAAATCAGTGAAGCCTTTAGTCTGATCATCAAAGATTCTCTAGTCCATGACCGATGAGCTATCAAAGACCTCTGGGTAGTGAATTTGTACACTCATATTACACTCCTACCCATGTTTTGAAGATTTTGAAGTTGTTTCTCGAGCTCTGAAGACCTCATCTCTAGCCATCAGTCCTTATCAGCTTCTATAAGATGGATACTATACACGTATATCTTTTTGATTTTGAGATGTAGATTCGCTATGTATTGCTCATGACTACACTTTATATAGTTATATGACATGGATCTACAGTGTATTTGATTGGTAGCCATTATTTTATTTCATCACGAGCATGGGTATGCCCGCCTCAGAGAGACAATTTTTATTTTGCAGATGGCACCTCCCGAATTCTGGTCCCTGGGCTCACCGGTTTGATACGTTGATAAAGATTGATAATGTATTTCGGCCATCAGATGCTCTTCTAACCTCACACATTAGGGGGAATCTATTATAACCCTAAATTTCACCAGACATACTTACCTGGCATCAGTCCATCTCAGATTCCTTCTTTGCCAAAACACTATTGAACAACTCTTCTTAAAAATCCCCTTTATAAAGGCCCACGTGCCCTGATCCATTACTGCACGTGTGTACACGCTATCCACCCGAATACATCCCACGTGTACCTACAAAAAAATGAAAAAAGGAAAGTTGTTGATGGAACACACAACTTTAGGCAAGTTAATTAAACCTTTTGGCTTGGCCATGCATGGACGGTCATTCAACCAAATACCTAGCTCCTTCTAGCCTATAAAAGAAGGGGTAAGGGTCCCATTTGAAAGGAGGAAAAATCATAGTAAAGAGACTATACCCGATTGAGCATTCCCCTTGTCCCAACCTTTATCTATCCTCGTGCAAAGATAAGTATAAAGCAAAGAAGTTGGAGGACAGTTGAAGAGGAGACCAGGACCGGTTTCAAGGAGCAGTGTCGATCACATATTGTAAGTTTACTCTGGTGAAGATTAATATAAAAAGGAATACTTTTCCCATCCCACCATATCATGTGTTCAAGTTGAATGTTTATTTCATGATATTTTCACAACTAACCCGACAATTAGTATATAAAATGCATGTTCACAATCTTTTTGTTTGTTCATGAGTGAATGCAGGTCAGCTTTGGGAGGAGGCTTACAATCAAAGAGCGAGCAAAAGAAAATGGATCGACATCAAACAAAAGAATTAAGGTAGAGTTATTGAATCTCATTTACACCTTTCTATTGCATGAATGTGGGGTTTTGTGTTGGGAAAATAGGAAAGAATAGAGGCCTTTGAAATGGTCATTTTCTTCATGCATGATTAGAGCCCTTAAATGCTAAGTCTGTAGGAGGGATTCCCACCCACAATAATAATCCATTAATAAACATGACAAATACACCCATGGATTAATAATTAAAATATTTGCAATATATTAATTGGATGGGAAAAGAGTATTTCTATTAATATATGATTAGCAGAAGTGAAAATGTTACAGACTTCCGTGTCGGCATGGTTCAAAACCGAGAAACTAAGATCCTTCTAGCTGAGCCTCCACCAATTCAATCCTCCACCAAAGGAAAACTCATAGAAGAGAGACAATAAATTTCTCAATCAACAAGGGAAGATTCTTGGGGGTTGAACACTGTGTCCAGAATTAAAGGAAAAAGGGATGCAGACTCAATATGAAGTAAATAATTTCTCCAGCATAACTTTGCTCTCAAAGTTGAATTCTTTCTCCTCTTTTCCATATCTTGGAATTGGCCCATTTATATCCTTCAAATGGAACTGAAGGTTCGATTCAGAATGTTTCTATTATATGGAAGGGAAAGGATCATAGATCTACTTTTGTGACATGGAAACCTGACACCAATTTTAATTTTTGGTCACAAATCCTGATGTACGCGAGTTATAGTGGTGCAACCTGTGTATACACATGTTGTATAGTAGGCAAGGTGCATACATGTAGAAAAAATATATTTTTTATCTTTGAGATTTGCAAAAAAGGGATGAAAAGTATGCATAGGGAAATGGAAAAAGGCCTTTTGTGCAATATTGCATAGGTTGAGGCAAATCTTTCTATAACACCCATCGTAGATTCAGAAAATTCCAAAGAAGATGTAGATACATATAAGGAAGAATTATGTTCACCATGTCAAACAGATTCATAAGATGAAGAGTACATAATCACCAGAGGTATGTTGTTTTTCTTTAATTGTGAACAACACAGACATCTTGAAATAGAATTCCATGAAGGAAATGAGACAGAAAAACTAATTGAAAAGGAAGACAATTATGAAGCATAATTGATTCATGAATTAGATGAGCTAAGAGAAGAAAACAAGTCACTCAAGAAAGAATTGATGAAACAAAAGGGAAAGTGTTCACAATTTTGAAGAAGCCCAACAGGTCATCGATAACTTAAGAACTCACCTATAAGAAGCCAAAAATATCAAAGGAAATCTTGAATATCAAAAGCAGTATTTGGAAGCCAACATAGCAACACAGATGGAAGAACCATAAATGAGAGAGAAGATATTGACAGATCATCTTAAGGAAATAACTAATGATCTAATCCAATTTGAGTCAGATTTTGGACAAGAAGAGAAAGGACTTGAAGAAGAAATAATCACATTAAAAATTCATCTTGAAGAAGAGAAAAGAACAGAAGAAGTCATGAAGTCTCAGATAATGAAGAAAGAAGAAGAGGTTGAGAAGATTGAAGAAGAAGTTGTGACATTGGGAAGTAAAATCATCAAGATCAAAAAGAACATTGAAGAGATAGAAACATCGACATCGTTTATGGAGAATGAAGAGAAGCACTCTAGGTTTCTAGAAAATAAGAATGAAGAAAATAGAAAGAGTTATGGAGAAGTACTCAAAGGAAGCAGTCATGATCAACCAGAATATAAGAAAACTATTGAAGATACATATTCAAGAATACCATCCATGTTCAATCCACAAAGAATCTTCAATCATGATCATGATCACTCAAGGAAGAAATTCAAAAGGACTACACCACAAAGAAGATCATTCACTCCCAGGTATGCAAATTTCTTTTATGGTCATTGTACTAATTTTGGACATAAGGTTGTCGATTACAGGGATTATAAAAGAAATGTTCAAGCAAGAAATGCCTATGTGGCCCCATGTAACATTGAATGTTAGAAATGTCATAACTATGGACATATAGGTAGTGATTGTAGAAGCACGACCGATAATTTCGTGAAAGAGAACACTGCTATTATATATAAGAAAGTATGGATAAGAAAACATGAAAAACAGGTGAACAAAGACTAGGTCCCAAAGATCGCAAGATTGGAAATAAAATGAGATGAAGAAAATTCTACAGAGAAAAAGAAAGATATCATATCCATAGAGGTTTGTAAAGCAACCAAAAGAAAAGAAGGACAGGTAAATAAGGAACATGTTCAAGAGAATGTACTTTCATGCATTGTAGTGAAAGATGAATCCATAGAGAGAAAAAAAAATGTCAGAGCTCAGAGAGATGATGAATCTACCAATGAAGATGATGGTGAATACACATCAAAGAAGGAATTGATATGATCCATCTGGCTTAGAGACTCCCAGATAATATGAATAATATATAGGGGGATTTTATGCGATAGCTGAGACATACCAGAGAACCATCCTTCGAGCATCTTGCAGAATTTGAGTAGACAGATTCAATGCAGTCAATTAGGAGAAGTACAATAAGATATATTATTCAGTTGTAGTAGTACTTCATGATAGTATAGTGACATATGAGTCAAAATTATGGACAATTGTGTAGAGGAGTCTTGAACAATATGGATAGATATGGATGTGGAATCATCTTTTCTTAATGGGGAACATGAAGAAGAAGTCTACATTGAACAACTGGTTCCTAGAGCATGGTACTCTAGACTGGATAAATATCTACAATAGGTAGGATTCATAAAACGTAGTGCAGACAACAACCTCTACATAAAGGTAACTCAATATGGTATTTTATTAATTGAAGTTTATATTAATGATATTATTTTTGGAAGTACTCATGACAAGTTGAGCCATAAATTTGCAAAGGATATGTTGAATGAATATGAAATGTCATTACTTGGATAAATATACTTCTTTCTGGGTCTTAAGATACGTCAAATAAACCAAGGAATTTTTATTTCTCAAACTAAGTATATCAGATAAATGATAAAGAGGTTCGGAATGGAAGATTGCAAACCACTTACTAGTCCTATGCAAACTAGTTGCAATTTGAGAAAATATGATGATTCAAAGTCTATAGACCACAAGAAATACAGTTCAATGATTGGTAGCTTACTATATGTGACACCATCCAAACCAGATGTAATGCAAGCAATTGGACAGGTGGCACAATTTCAAGAAGCACCAAAGGAATCACATGTATTAGCAATGAAGACGATTTTTAGATATCTCAAAGCAACATAAGAGTTTAGATTATTGTATCCAAAAGGAAAGGATCTATCACTTATTGCCTACACAAATGCAGATTGGGCATGTTACATTAATGACCTATGAAGAACCAGCGGAGAAACGTTCTACTTAGGTGAGTGTTTAGTATCTTGGATAAGCAAGAAACAATCATCTGTATATTTATCTATAGCCGAAGAAGAGTATATTTCAGCAACATGATGTTGTACTCAGGTTCTATCGATGAAACAAACTTTGACATATATACAGGTCCAGTATGATGAGCCCCTTCCAATATATTGTGACAATACAATCACCATCAATATCTCAAAGAATGCGGTGATTCACTCCAAGACAAATAACATTCCAATAAATTATCACTTTCTACAGAAACAGGTTGCAGAGAAGAACATCATAGTTGAATATGTGGGCACAAAAGAACAATTAGTAGACATATTTACAAAACCGCTTCCAAGGGAAGCCTTTGAGTATTTCCTCGAGAGACTAGGAGTAATTTCTACTCCAAAATGAAAACTTTTTAATGTTTATCTTATATGTATTATATTTACACGAGGAAGCACCATAAAGAGGACAGTTCAGGTTGGGGGATCAGTTTCAGGAAGAGCTCAGTCAGGGGGAGTATCCCTAAGGAAAATTTGGTTAGGGGGAGAAGCCCCAGATGGAAATATACCTTTGCCATTGATGACAAAGGGGGGGAGATTTATCAGATGCAAAGGTAAATGCTTGGAGAAAGATCATAGAGGCATGGTTCTAGGGGAAGCAATGGTCACAGGGGGAGAATGAGTGATATGGATTTCATATTGCATCAAAGTATTTCCATCAATACCAAAGGGGGATATTCTTGATTAATTGGGTTGGTTGTCATTGATGTCAACTCTTGAATAAAGTCCAGTAGCAAATTCCGGTAACACAAAAGTTTGGGTAATGGACCCAAGTTTGTTTGATGGATAATGGTATGAGTTTTGATATATTTGTAGGTAATACTATTCCATATGGACAGTACATGTCAAGCCATTTCCGATGGTATGTGGAACATCACATAACTCCTCACAGTTAGAGAGTTATGGCCATGTGAAGTTAGATAAAGGTTTGGGTAATGGACCCAAGTTTGTTTGATGGATAATGGTATGAATTTTGATATATTCTCAGGTAAGAATATTATATATGGAAGTACATGTCATTCCATTTTCGGTGTTATGTGGAACATCACATGACTCCTCATGGTTAAAGATTTATGGCCATGTGAAGTTGGAGAACCCTCACGAGTCATCTAGAAGCCCCGAAAGGTGAAAGTAGTCAAAGTGGTTTAAAAGATTTTAGAAGGTAAATAATAAAGTGAAGTGGTGAGTGTACTATAATTCAAAGTGAATACAAAATAAATTATTTAATTAATAAAGTTAATGGAGAAAATACTAATTCGACAGGTGGTTAGAAGTGGGTTAGCCCTAAAATAAGGAAAGTGGTTTAAGATGATTAGAAGGTAACCCCTTGAGGTAAAGTGAAGTGATAAGTGTACTATAAGTCAAAATGGATACAAAATAAATTATTTAAATAATATATTTAATGGATAAATTACTAAGTGGACAAGTGGTTAGAAGTGGGTTAATCCTAAAATAAGGAAAGTGGGTTAAGATGGTTAAAAGGTAACCCCTTGAGGAAGCTACATGAAATTATAAATAAGAGGCAAGGCTCTCTCATTTTAATTACACTTGAGAATATTGAACATCTACAAGTGTCTGAGATAAGCAAAGGATATTGAAGAGGAATTTCAGAGGGAAGGTGAAGTAAAGAATGCTGAAATTCAAGGGAGGATAAATTCTTTTGATGATGCTTTCTAAGGTATGTTATTTAAAGGTCATCTCACCATTTTCACAATAACTTGTTTTCTATAATGATTCAGACCATGAAATTGGGAGGAAGTTGAGGACACATATCCAAGTAGCTTTGAAAAAAAATTCATCTTGTGGGTCCTTGTATTTATGGAGTTACACTCCGTGGCAAATAGGGTTTTTGGCTTGTCCTGAAACTAGTCTAAAATAGGTATTTCGGGTAAAAACATCATAACTTCTTCATAACAGATCCAAATTCAGTAAGAACAAAATTATTGGTTAGATTATAGTTGGTAGTATGTTCTATACCATTTTCATATCTATAAAACAAATATTCTATGAGGGGAATTCTCTACAAGTGTGATCTCTAGAATAAGCCATAATTCAACAAGGTATTCCATGTTTTCTATAACTCCTTTTACGAGAGGTTCCAGGTAGTGAAATATGGAGGAATTGCATAAAATACAATGAATACCATTGTGTACCATTTTTAGATCTTCATTTATTACAGGTACATAGTTATGATTATTGAAATTTAGGGTTGTTGACTAATCCAAAACTAGTTATGTGAGACTAAAGTTTAATTTGATGAAAATGCTAGTCTCTTGTTGTTAAAATTAAGGAAGGTTTGTAGGTATGTGATCATGCACACTAGGTCTATTACAGAGTTTCAAATTAGAGTTGTGTGATGGAATTTATGAGGGATTATGGTTGAGGTACATGTTGGGTGCATGGTTGAGACAAGCAGTTGATGTGTTGGCACATACATGAGGTGTATAGTTGATGATGTTGGTACATCTTGATGAGTCATACTTTATGTGTATTTGATGCATGATTGATACATATTTGGTGCATGTTTGATGCACTCATTGATGGTACATGTTGAGGTATAGGCTGGTGTATTGTTGATGCACTTTTTTATGGTAGAGGTTGATTACAGGTTGTTTGGACATGTTATTGTAATAGGTTATTTGTATAGGTTTGGTGCATGATTTATGCATTTGTTTATGGTACAAGTTGAGGTACAGGTTGATGTATGGTACATGTTGGCATAGGTTATTGGTACAAGTTTTTACAGGTTGATTGGTACATGTTTGCAACAATATATCTCCCAATGATAGTGTAACAATGGTTCTATCATTCTACTTCTACATTAGGGCGGTTGGATGGGGAAAGGACAGGTGGTTGTAGCCACCTTCCGGTTGTAACCAGAGAACATAGGGGGTTGTATCCTCCTTCTGGTTGTAGCCTTAGAATTGGAGAGTTGGAGCTTCCCTCAGGTTGTATCCTGATAAACTAGGGGGTTGTAGCCTCCTTCTGGTTGTAGCCAGAGAATTGGGGAGTTGGAGATTCCTTTAGGTTGTATCCTAAGAAATTAAGGGGTTGGAGCCTCCTTCCAGTAGTAGCTAGAAAAAAAAGGAATTTGGTGCTTCCAATGAATGTAATTCTTAAATACATATAATAAAAAACATTATGTGGTTTTCTCCCACTTTGGGTTTCCACGTAAAAACACTGGTGTACTCTGTATGTGTATTATTTCTCATTTGTTCATTCTTTATTTAATATGCAACTTTTGGATGATAATTATACATTAATATAACACTTGAATTTTGTGGTTAATAAGGATTAGATTTCTCTATTACTGATTCACCCCCCCCTCTCAGTAATCCAACAATTGGTATTAGAGTGGGTTCCTTGAGGAAACAATTTAACCACTGGAAGGAGATCATGGATTATTCTGAGAATGGAGTGCCAATGTTTAATGGTCATAATGGTTTAAAGTATGAGATGTGCAGTAGAAGGAAAACATTATTTTTACAAGCATAGGGAAATTATGTTTGGATATCATTTGTTATAGGATATGATAGTTCAAAAAGGGAAAAGACTGCATCCAAGAAGGAATTGAAGAAGAATAACAAAATAGCAATGGATTTCATCTGGAAAGGATTACCTAATTGGGTAAGAGAAAAGGTCGATAAATGTTCATCAACCAAAGAACTTTGGGATAAATTACATGACATATATTCTTCACCCATCTTAGATTCAGAAAATTCCAAAGAATGCGTAGATAAAGATCAAGAGGAATTATGTTCACCATGAAAAATAGATTCAGAAGATGAATAATACATAATCACGAGAGGTATGTTGTTTTTCTTTAATTGTGAAAAACACAAACATGTTGAAATAGAATTCCATGAAGGAAATGAGACATAATAACTAATTGAAAATGAAGACAATTATGAAGAAGAATTGATTAGTGATTTAGATGAACTAAGAGAATATAACAAGTCACTCAAGAAAGAATTGATGAAACAAAAGGAAATTTCTTACAGTTTTGAAGAATCCCAACAGGTCATTGAAAAATTAAGAACGCATCTAGAAGAAGCTATAAAGATCAAAGAAAATATTGAATATCAAAAGCAGTATTTGGAATACAACATAGCAGCACATAAGGAAGAAGCATAAATGAGAGAGAAGATATTGACAGATCATATTAAGGAAAGAACTAACAATCTAAAACATCTTGAGGAAGAGTTTGGTCAAGAAGATAAAAGAATTGAACAAGAATTAATCACATTAAAAATTCACCTTGAAGAAGTGAAAAGAATAGAAGAAGTTATGAAGTCTCAAATAATCAAGAAAGAAGAAGAGGTTGAGAAGTTTGAAGAAGAAGTTGTCATATTGATAAGTAAAATTGCCAAGCTTAATAAGAATGTTGAAGAGACAAAAACATCCACATCGGTTATGGAGAATGAAGAGAAGCACTCTAGGTTGCTAGAAAAGAAGAATGGAGAAAATAGAAAGAGTTATGTAGAAGTACTCAAAGGAATGAATCATGGTCAACCAGAATCTAAGAAAACTATTGAAGATACATCTTCAAGAAGAACATCCATGTTCAAGAAAAAAAGAAGCTTCAATCATGATCGTGATCAGTCAAGGTAGAAATTTAGAAGGACTAAACCAAAAAGAATATCATTCACTCCCATGTATGCAAATTTATTTTATGGTCATTGTTTTTATTATACTAATTTTGGACATAAGGTTGCATATTGCATGGATTATAAAAGAACTGTTGAAGCAAGAAGTGCCTATGTGGCCCCATGTAACATTGAATGTTACAAATTTCATAACTATGGACACATAGCTAGTGATTGTAGAAGCATGATTGGTACTTACATGAAAGACAATAATGATATAAGATATAAGAAAGTATGGATAAGAAAACAAGAAGAATAGGTGAACAAAGACCATGTCCCAGAGGTCACAAGATTTGCAATAAAACAAGATGAAGAAAATTCTACAAAGAAAAAGAAAGATGTCAGATACAGAGAGCTTTGGAAAGTAACTGAAATAAAAGAAGGACATGTAAATAAGGAACATGTTCAAGAGATTATACTTTCAGGCATTGTAGTGAAAGATAAATCCACAGACATAAAGAAAGAAATCATAGCTCAGAGAGATGATGAATCTACTAATGAATATGATGATGAATGCACATCAGAGAAGGAATTGTTCTGATCCATATGGATTAGAGACTCCCAGATAATATGAATAATAGATAGTGAGAGTCTATGCAGTAGCTGAGACAGACTAGGAAACCATCCTTCGAGCAACTTGCATAATTTGAGTAGAAAGATTTAGTGAATTGAGTTGCAGAAGTACAGTATGATAGATTATTCAGTTGTAGTAGTACTTCATGATAGTAAAGTGACATATGAGTCAAATTATGGACAATTGTGTAACAAATTCTTGAACAATATGGACATATATGGACGTGAAATCATCTTTTATGAACGGGGAACTTGAATAAGTCTACATAGAACAACTAGTTCCTAGAGCATGGTACTCTAGATTGGATAAATGTCTACAATGAGAAGGGTTAAGAAAAGTATACATCAACCTCTACATCAAGGTAACTAAAGATGGTATTTTATTAATTGAAGTTTATATTATTGATATTATTTTTTGATCAGGGGATCAAATTTTGCTCAAAAATTCAAAGTTCTTGGAATCACTTCAAACCAGATGAGAGCGTAGGTCTCATCGTTGCGAACCCAACACAACTCATTTCGTCTCAAACGGACATCGGGAGCAAGAGATATTGCAATATGTTCATTAAGTCAAACAGGCAAATTTTTTTTGATGCTGACTATACAGTCCGTATAGGCTGACGTGGCAGAGCCGTACGACCGTACATGTGGTGACGTGGAAATTATTATTGTATTACAGGTGGTCGAATGGGGAGTCGACACGTGGCACTATTCAGGCGAGTGATTGGGTGCCACGTGGCCCAATCATGGGCTGCCACGTGGCACCCCAGGATTGGTTGATTGTTATATGTAAAATGTAATGGAGTCCGTGGGGTTCGACCCTCGGACCTCCCCTCCACCTTACGCCTTCGCAAATACCATCCAACCAACGGACCATGGGTTGTTACTTAACATGTATATGTGTTGGTTTATATTTAAAATTAAAGTTTGTAACCATTGGCGGGGGGTCGGGTCGGGGCTTAGCCCCGGCCCGTGGTCATTTGTTTTCGTATATGTCCATACCATATATGATATGCACCTAACGGTTGGCGCAGGGTTAAAACCATAGCCCATGCCCATTGTATATACCATGTGACCTTTGTATATGAGCGCTAGGTTTGTTTAATAGTGGTTTCCACGGTTTAATAACCGACCCACCATGTGTCATTACTTTATTTGGTATTAAAACGGAGCCCTTTTTACTATAGCATGTGGTCATGTTATGACCCATATGCCTGAGGTGCTAGGCGGTTAGGGGCTAGCACGCCCTTAACTGTCCTATGGTTTGCACCGTTGGAGTGGTTGCGCCCGGTGCTGGGTTTTCACACTATTTATTGCGTGTGTGCCAAGTTCACACAACAAGGGTGAAACTTGTAGATGCAAAGATAGTAAGCTTGAAGGGGAAGACTTCCAGGAGGCCTAACTTCTTCATTTTTCGACCGATTGAGGTGCCGAAAGAGCCTAGACAAGGGTTTTTGGATGCTCTGAAGCCATTGGAGCAATTGGTTTGTCAGTTTGAGCATTGTAAGACATGTTTTTGAGCACTTTTGAGAAATTAATAATAATGATCCATTGGAAGCTGGATCAGGAGATGTAGCCCAAGAGAGGGGTGAACTCCTTTATCAATTGCTATGTTTATGTGCTTATGTTCATTGATTATGTTGTTGTCTATGTGTATTTCGCATAAGTAATCCATTTATCTATGTGTTTCAAACTAATACTTTTGCTTTAAACACATAACATTTACATTGCAAATAATTTCAAGTATTTCAAGTCTTCTTGATTTTTAGATCAAGTTGGTATCAGAGCACTGGTTTTTTGAGGACTTGATTGTTTTCAAGTTTTGTTTCTGATGCTCACAAGGTTGAAACTGACAAGAGGAGAAGGTCAACTTGTGGAGCCAAGTTCTCATCCGACAAGGAGGAAGCATATACCATCACCACAAGTTTCAGGGAGACATTCACTAAGCATGGCTCATGCAGAAAGTCATGAACGTGTTCCTACCAAAGATGAAGATCCCAGAAAGGCTGTCATGGAGATGAGAGAGATGATGAAGATATTGATGGAAAGGAACATATTTTTGCAAGGTGAAGGCTCCAACCCTTCAATGCATAAGGGAGGCAGTGGTGACAAAAATCCAGAAGGAAATGGAGGGAATGGTGCTTCTCCACCACCCTCTCCTCCATCATCATCATCTTCTTCTTCTTCTTCTACCAGTTCGAGACCTCTTCCGAATTCTCCAAAGGGGCATGGTAAACTACTTCGCAAATTCCTTCATTAAAGCTTGATATAAAATTTGAATTGCCAATATACAATGGAGAAGTTAATGCCGAGAAGTTAGATAATTGGATATGTCAAATTGAAGTATATTGTAGAATACAAAAAATTCAAAATGATGAAACCAAAATTCAGCTTGCTTCATTAAGATTGGATAGTGCAACACTTATATGGTGGGAATCCAAGACTCAGGAGGATATGAAAAAGCATGGTAAATTTTTTCTTTCTTGGAATGATTTCATTATCGCAATTAAAAAACAATTTTATCCATTGGCATATAAACAAAAGGCAACTATGGAATGGCATAATTTTAGACAAGCTAAAGGACAAAATGTGCAAAGCTTTACTCAGTAATTTAGGAGAAGAGCTTTGGTTTTGGGATTAGATTTGTCTTCTCAGGAAACTTTGCTCAAATATATTGGAGCATTACATAGTTATTTGAGACATACTATACTCATGTTTAATCATTCGAATCTAGATGAAGTTTGTGTACAGGATACTCATTTGGAAGCAAGAGGAAGGAACGATACTCATGAGGGTAACAAGAAGACATTCAGCCATGGAGACAAGGGAAAGAAGAAGTTCAAGGGCAGTGGCAGGAAGAATGTTGCAGTGAAGAAAGAGGGAGAAAAGTTCACATGTAAACATTGTTCAAAAGATGGCCATGATGAAGACCATTGTTGGAATCTTTATCCTGAAAGAAGACCCAAAAAGTTTGGCAACAACAACAAAGGGAAGTCAAAGACTGTTGTGACTGTTCAACAGGATTTAGGTTCGGATTCGGGTGATGAAACGAAGATCGCAACCATGGGTTACCAAGGTAATGGTTCTATTGCAAGTACTAGCTCTTCAAGTAATACTAATGTCAATGTAACTCAACAAGAGAAAATGAGAATTGAACTTTTTCATATAAGGGTTATTTCAAAGCATACTAAGATAGACACGTTA
>ML791399.1:231240-243292 GCA_009831015.1 Picea engelmannii
AAAAAATGGAAGCATTATTTGTTGGGAAAAGAAACCATTATTCACATCGATCATCAACCTTTGCAATACTTACAATCACAGACAAAGCTACAGCAAGCTAGGCACTTCAGATGGATGGGTTTTCTTCAACAGTTTCATTTGGTCATCAAGTATAAGAAGGGCATTTTTAACAAAGTCGTTGATATGCTTTCAAGGCCTATTATTAGTGCTTCAGTTATTCTTAAGCAGAGTCCTATAATGCATGAAAGTTATGTGGAGCAATATGCTTTAGATACTGACTTTAAAGAAGTGTATGAAACTTTGTGCCACTCTAACCATGTTGAAGAGTTGGATTATCATGTGCATAATAATCTCTTGTATCATCTTGGCAAGTTGTGTATTCCACAGGGGGAAAGAATCAACATTATAAGGAAAGCGCATTCTTCTCTTATTGCTGGTCATTTTGGTGTAGGCAAGACAATGGCTAATTTGCAAAGATACTACTACTGGCCTAAGATGAATGAAAGTGTTTCGCGATATGTTCGAGGATGTTCGTTGTGTGATACAATTAAACCTAGCAATCGAAAGTTGGGTTTGTACACGCCACTTCCAGTTATTTCTCGACCTTGGGAAAGTATTTCCATGGATTTTGTTGGTGGTTTACCTATGTCGAGACGAGGTCATGATTATCTTTATGTTGTGTTTGATCAATTTAGAAAGATGTGTATTTTGATTCCTTATACTACGCAGGTAACAGCAGAACAAACGACACAATTGTTCTTTCAAAATGTTTGGGTGCATTTTGGTTTGCCTAAGTCCATTATTTCTGATCGGGATTCTCGATTTGTTGGAATTTTTTGGTCGAGTTTATGGGCACTCATGGACACCAAACTTAAAAAGAGCACATATTTTCATCCGCAAATAGATGGTCAGACAGAGGTGGTAAATTGTAAAATGGTGCATCTTCTTCGTGCTTATTGCAGAAAGCATCCTAAACTTTGGGATGAGCATTTACACTACATTCAACATGCGTATAATCGAGCTAAGAACTCTTCGACTCAAACGTCGCCATTTGAAGCATGTTTTGGCTATTTTCCCAAGTCGCCTTTAGATTTTATCTTTGAGAAAGATATTGTTGTTGATGGTCAATATGACATTGATAGGGCAGAGAAGTTCATTGAACAAATTCAGTCGATACATCAGGTGGTGCAAGAGCAGTTGGAAAAGAGTCAGGCCAAGTATAAAACGAGACATGACAAGCATCGCGTTGATCAAAGTTTCCAAGTTGGAGATGAAGTTTGGCTTTACATCAACAAGGAGAGGCTTAAAGGAGAAGTTAAAAAGTTGAAACCAATTCGATATGGTCCTTTCAAGATTATCGACAAGATTGGTAACAATGCTTTTCGTTTAGATTTGCCTCCTTATATGCAGATGTATGTAGTTGTTAATGTTGAGAATTTGAAGTTGTATGAGCCTCCATTGATAGATGATCAAGGAGAGCATGTTTAGATTCCTTCCATAGATGATTTTTCTCCAGAGTATCTAACAGAACTGCAGGAAGACACCATCCTTGACAGGAGAATGCGAACTTCAAAATGAGGAAATGTGGAGCATCTTCGATTTGGTCTTAAAGGGATGAATCCAAGCAAGGCCAAGTGGATTGAGGTTGGAAGGGTGAGGGAACTTTACCCTCATCTTCGCATAGACTGAAAATAGTCTTTTGGAGGTCCAAAAGCTTCCCAATGGAGAGGTGTGATCAGGGGATCAAATTTTGCTAAAAAATTCAAAGTGCTCGGAATTGCTTCAAACCGGACGAGAGCGTAGGCCTCGTCATTGAAAACCCAACGCAACTCATTTCTTCTCAAACGGACGTCGGAAGCGAGAGATATTGCAATCTGTTCATTAAGTCAAATAGGCAAAAACAAATTGATGCTAACTGTATAGTTCGTACAGGTTGACGTGGCAGAGCCGTACGACCGTACGTGTGGTGACATGGCAGTTATTGTTGGATGATAGGTGGTCGAATGGGGATTTGACACGTGGCACTATTCGGACGAGTGATTGGGTGCCACGTGGCCCAATCATGGGCTGCCACATGGCACCCCAAGATTGGTTGATTGTTATATGTAAAATGTAATGGACTCCGTGGGGTTTGACCCCCGGACCTCCCCTCCACCTTACACCTCCGCAAAGATCGTCCAACCAACGGACCATGGGTTGTTACTTAACATGTATATGCATTGGTTTATATTTAAAATCAAAGTTTGTAACCGTTGGCGGGGGGTCAGGCTGGGGCTTAGCCCCGGCCCGTGGTCATTTGTTTTCGCATATGTCCATACCATATATGCTATGCACCTAATGGTTGGCGCAGGGTTTAAACCATAGCCCGTGACCTTTGGATATAGCCTGTTCCCATTGTATATACCATGTGACCTTTGTATATGTGCACGGGGTTTGTTTAATAGTGGTTTCCACGGTTTAATAACCGACCCGCCATGTGTCATTACTTTATTTGGTATTAAAATGGAGCCCTTTTTATTATAGCGTGTGGTCATGTTATGACCCATATGCCTGAGGTGTTAGGCGGTTAGGGGTTAGCGTGCCCTTAACCGTCCTATGGTTTGCACCATTGGTGCGGTTGCGCCCGATGCTGGGTTTTCACGCTATTTATTGTGTGTGTGCTAGGTTCACACAACAAGGGTGCAATTTGTAGATGCAGAGACAGTAAGCTTGAAGGGGAAGACTTCCAGGAGGCCTAACTTCTTCATTTTTAGACCGATTGAGGTGCCGAAAGAGCCCAGACAAGGGTTTTTGGACGCTCTGAAGCCATTGGAGCTGTCGGTTTGTCAGTTTGAGCATTGTAAGACATGTTTTTGAGCACTTTTGAGAAATTAATAATAATGATCCATTGGAAACTGGATCAGGAGATGTAGACCAAGAGAGGGGTGAACTCCTTTATCAATTGTTGTGTTTATGTTCTTATGTTCATTGATTATGCTGTTGTCTATGTGTATTTCACATAAGTAATCCCTTAATCTATGTGTTGCAAACTGATCCTTTTTCTTTAAATACATAACATTTACATTGCAAATAATTTCAAGTATTTCAAGTCTTCTTCATTTTTAGATCATTTTTGGAAGTAACGATGACAGGTTAAGACAGAAATTTGCAAAGGATATGCAGAATGAATTTGAAATGTCATTACTTGGAGAACTATATTTATTTATAGTTCTTCAAATACATCAAATAAAACAAGTAATTTTTTTTTCTCAAACTAAGTATATCAAAGAAATGATAAAGAGGTTTAGAATGGAATATTGCAAACCAATTACCACTCCTATGCAAACCAGTTGCAAGTTGAGCAATGATGATGATTCAAAGTCTATACACCATAGGAAATACCGGTCAATTATTGGTAGATTAATATATGTAACAAAATCTAGACCAGATGTAATGCAAGCAGTTGGATAGGTGCCACGATTTCAAGAAGCACCAAAGGAATCACATGTATTGGCAGTGAAGAGGATTTTCAAGTATCTCAAAGGAAAAGAAGAGTTTGGATTATGATATCCAAAAGGAAAGGATCTATCAGTTATTGCATACACAAATGTATATTGGGAAGGTTGCATGGATGACTAATGAAGCACCAGTGGAGCAATGTTCTACTTGGGTGAGTGTTTAGTATCTTGGCTAAGCAAGAAACAATCATAAATATCTTTATCTACAACGTAAGAAGAGTATATTGCAGCAGCATGATGTTGTACTCAGGTTCTATGGATGAATTTGTTTTTGACATATATACAGGTTGAGTATGATGAGGCCATTCTAATCTATTGTGATAATACAAGCGCCATCAGTATCTTAAATAACCCGATGATTCACTCCAAGACGAAGCACATTCCAATAAAGTATCACTCTCTACGTGAACAAGTTGCAGAGAAGAAAATAAGAGTTGAATATGTTGGCACAAAAGAACAAGTGGTAGACATATTTATAAAACCACTTCCAAGGGAAGCCTTTGAGTATATTTTCCAGAAACTCGGTGTAATTTCTACTCCAAAATGAATGATTTTTGAATGCTTATCTTATATGTCTTAGATTTACACAGGGAAGAAACATAAAGAGGACAATTCAAGTTGGGGGATCGATTTCAGAAAGAGTTCAGTCAAGGGGAGTATCCCCAAGGAAAGTTCAGTTAGGGGGAACAACCCCGGATGGAAAGATACCTTTTCCATTGCTGACAAAGGGGGAGAAATTTATCATATAAAAAGGTAAATGCTTGGAGAAAGAGCACAGAGGCATGGTTCCAAGGGGAGCAATGTTCACAGGGGGATAATGAGTGATATTACTTCAGTATTGCATCAGAGTGTTTCCATCAATGCAAAAGGGGTAGATTGTTGATAAATTGGGTTGGTTTTCATTGATGTCAACTCTTGAAGAAAGTCTAGTAGCGAATTTTAGTAGAACAATGGTTTGGGTAATGGACCCAAGTTTTTTTGATGGATAATCGTATGTGTTTTGATATATTTGTAGGTAATACTATTCCATATAGATAGTACATGTCATGCCATTTCTGGTGGTATGTGGAACATCACAGAACTCCTCATAGTTTGGGTAATGGACCCATGTTTGTGAAGTTGAAGAAAGGTTTGGGTAATGGACCCAATTTTGTTTGATGGATAATGATATGGGTTTTTATGTATTTGTAGGTAATAATATTCTAGATGGATAGTAAATTTCATTCCATTTTTGGTGGCATGTGGAACGTCACATAACTCCTCACGGTTAGAGAGTGATGGCCATGTGAAGTTGGAGAACCCTTATGAATCATCTAGAAGCCCCAAAAGGTCAAAGTAGTCAAAGTGGTTTAATAGATTTTAGAAGGTAAATAATAAAGTGAAGTGGTGAGCGTACTATAAGTCAAAGTGAATACAAAATAAATTGTTTAAATAATAAAGTTAATGGATAAATTACTAAGTGGTTAGAAGTGGGTTAGCCCTAAAATAAGGAAAGTGGTTTAAGATGGTTAGAAGGTAACCCCTTGAGTTAAAGTGAAGTGATGAGGGTACTATAAGTCAAAGTGGATACAAAATAAATTATTTAAATAATAAATTTAATGGAGAAATTACTATGTGGACAAGTAGTTAGAAGTGGGTTAACCCTAAAATAAGGAAAGTGGGTTAAGATGATTAAAAGGTAACCCCTTGAGGAAGCTGCATGAAAGTATAAATAAGAGGTAAGGCTCTCTCATTTTAATTAAACTTGAGAATATTGAATATATACAAGTGACTGAGGCAACCAAAGGATATCTGAGTTGAATTTCATAGGGAAGGTGAAGTAAAGAAGGATGAAATTCAAGGGAGGATAAATTCTTTTGATGATGCCTTCTAAGGTATGTTAATTACAGGTCATCTCACCATTTTCAAAATAAATTGTTTTCTCAAATGATTCAGACTATGAAATTGGGAGGATGTTGAGGAAACATATCCAAGTAGTTGTGATAAACATTTCATCTTGTGGGTCGTTGTATTTATGGATTTACACTCCATGGAAAATAAGGTTTATGGCTAGTCCTGAAACTAGTCTAAAACAAGTGTTTTGGGTAAAAAAATCATAACTTCTTCATAACATATCCAACTTCAATAATAGTAAAATTATTGGTTAGACTGCAGTTCACAGTATGTTGTGTACAATTTTCAGATCTATACAACAAACATTTCGTGCAGGGAATTCTCTACAAGTTTGATCTCTAGAATATGCCAGAATTCAACAAGGTATGCCATTTTTGCTATAACTCCTTTTCTGAGAGGTTCAAAGTAGTGAAATATGGAGGGATTTCATAAATGACAGTGAAGAACATTGTGTACCATTTTCATATCTTTATTCATTACAGGTACATAGTTATGATTATTCCAAGTTAGGGTTGTTGACTAATCCAAAACTAGTCATGTGAGACTAAAGTAAAGTTTGATGAAAATGATAGTCTCTTGTTGTTAAATTTAAGGAAGGTTTGCAGGTATGTGATCATATACATCAATTCTATTACAAAGTTACGAATCAGATTTGGATGATTAAACTGATGAGGTATTTTGGTTGAGGTACATGTTGGGTACATGGTTGAGACAAGTAGTTGATGATTTCGCACATAGATGAGGTGTATAGTTTATGATGTTGGTACATCTTGATGAGTCATATTTTATGTGTATTTGATGCATGATTGGTGCATATTTGATGCATGGTTGATGGCACATTTTTAGGTACAGGTTGGTGCATGGTTGATGCACTTGTTTATGGTACAGGTTGATTACAGGTTGTTTGGACGGGTTATTGTGACAGGTTATTTGTACAGGTTTGGACCATGGTTGATTCATTTGTTTATGGTACAGGTTGAGGTACAGTTTTATGTATGGTACATGTTAGCATAGGTTATTGGTACATGTTGTTAGAGGTTGATTGCAGGTTGATTGGTACATTTTTACAACAATATATCTCACAGTGATGGTGTGACAGTGGTTCCTTCATTCTACTTCTACGTTAGGGAGGTTGTATGGTGAAAGGACATGTGGTTGTATCCATAGAACATAGGGGGTTTTAGCCTCCTTTTGGTTGTATCCTGATAATTGGGGAGTTGGAACTTCTTTCAGGTTCTAGCCTAAGGAACTAGGGGGTTGGATCCTCCTTCCAGTTACAGCTGGAAAACAAAGGAATTTTTTCCTTCCAATGAATTTAATTCTTAAATACATATAAGAAAAAACATTATGTGGTATTCTCCCACTTTGGGTTTCCACGTAAAAACACTGGTGTACTGTGTATGTGTATGATTGCTCATTTGTTCATTGTTTATTTACTCTTAAAATATTGGATGATAATGCTACATTGATATAACACTTTCATTTTGTGGTTAAAAAGGATTAGATTGTTGGATTATTGATTCACCCCCCCTCTCAATAATCCAACAATTGGTGCCAAAGTGGGTTCCTCCAGGAAACGGTTTAACCACTGGAAGAAGATCATGGATTATTCTGAGAATGGAGTACCAATGTTTAATGGTCAGAATGGTTTAAAGTATGATATGTGGAGTAGAAGGACAAAAGTCTTTTTACAGGCATAGGGAAATTATATTTAGCTATCAGTTGTTACAATATATGATAGTTCAAAAAGGGAAAAGACTGTAGCCAAGAAGGAATTGAAGAAGAATACAAAAATAGCAATGGATTTCATCTGGGAAGGATTATCTAATCTGGTAAGAGAAAATGTTGGTAAATGTTCATCAAGCAAAGAAATTTGGGATAATTTACATGACATATATTCTTCACCCATTGTAGATTCAGAAAATGCCAAAGAAGATGCAGATACAGATCAAGAAGAATTATGTTCACCATGTCAAATGAATTCATAAGACGGAGAGTAAATAATCACCAGAGGTATTTTGTTTTGCTTTAATTGTGAAAAACACGAACATCTTGAAATAGAATGCCATGAAGGAAATGAGACAGAAAAACTAATTGAAAAGGAAGACGATTATGAAGAAGAATTGATTTGTGATTTAGATGAACTAAGAGAATAAAACAATTCACTCAAGAAAGAATTGATGAAACAAAAGGAAAGTGTTCATACTTTTGAAGAATCCCAATAGGTCATTGAGAAATTAAGAACTCAGTTATAATAAGCCATAAATATCGAAGAAAATCTTGAATATCAAAAGCAATATTTGGAATCCAACATAGAAACATAAAAGGAAGAAGCCAAAATGAGAGATAATATATTGGCAGATCATCTTACGGAAAGAAATAACAATCTAAACCAACTTGAGGCAAAGTTTGGTCAATAAGAGAAAGGACTTAAAGAAGAAATAATCACATTAAAAATTCATCTTGAAGAAGCGAAAAGAACAGAAGAAGTCATGAAGTCTCAGATAATGAAGAAAGAAGAAGAGGTTGAGAAGCTTGAAGAATAAGTTGTCACATTGAGAATTAATATCGTCAAACTCAACAAGAATGTTGAAGAGACATAAACATCCACATTGGTTATGTATAATGAAGAGAAGAACTATCGGTTGCTAGAAATGAAGAATGGAGAAAATAGAAAGAGTTATGCAGAAGTACTCAAAGGAAGGAATCATCGTCAACCAAAATCTAAGAAAACTATTGAAGATACATCTTCAATAAGACCATCCATGTTCAATACACAAATAAGCTTCAATCATGATCATGATCAATCAAGGAAGAAATTTAGAAGGACTACACCAAAAAGAAGATCATTCACTCCTAGGTATGCAAATTTCTTTTATGATTATTGTTTTTATTGTACTAATTTTGGACATAAGGTTGCATATTGCAGGGATTATAAAAGAAATGTTCAATAAATAAGTGCCTATGTGGCCCCACGTAAGATTGAATCTTACGTTGGTTAAGGTTGATTGTCATTGATGTCAACCCTTAAAGAAAGCCCTGTAGCACAAAGGTTTGGGTAATGGACCCAATATTGTTTGATGTAAATATGAATCATTATTGTTTTATCATGGTTTATAAGAAGTAAATATGGATGAACTCCAAAGTGGTCCCCTTATGGTGAAAGCCCTCATGGGAAGACACTTTGTGGAGTAAGAGAAGCCATGCTTAATTGTAAAATAATGAGATGAAGTAAAGTGAATTGGTCGGGGAAAATATCCTAGATTTATAGTTCTTGTCATGCCATTTCCTGTGGTATGTGGAACGTCACATAATTCCGCACGGTTAGAGAGTTATGGCCATGAGAAGTTGGAGACCCCAGGTTTGGGAAATGGACCCAAGTTTGCTTGATGGGTAACGGTATGAGTTATGATATATTTTTAGATAATACTATTCTATATGGGTAGTACATGTAATTCCATTTCTTATGGTATGTAGAACATCACATAACTCCTCACAGTTTGAGAGTTATGGCCTTACGAAGTTGGAGGACCCTCATATGTCATCTAGAAGCCCCAAAAGGTCAAAGTAGTCAAAGTGATTTAAGAGATTTTAAAAGGTAAATAATAATGTGAAGTGATGAGTGTATTATAATTCAAAGTGAATACAAAATAAATTATTTCAATAATAAATTTAATGGAGAAATTAGAAGTGGACCCAACCCTAAAATAAAGAAAGTGGGCCAAGTGACCTAGAAAATGTTTTTAAGGAAGCTACTTGGAGAGTATAAATAAGAGGCAAGGCTCTCTCATTTGAGTCAAACTTGAGAATATTGAATATATATATGTGTCTGAGGTAACCAAGGATATCTAAACTGGAATTCTGAGTGAAGGTGAAGAAAAGAAGGCCGAAATGCAAGGAAGGATAAATTCTTTTGATGGTGCTTTCTAAGGTATGTTATTTACAGGTCATCTCACCATTTTTGCTATAACTTTTTCTATATAATGATTCAGACCGTGAAATTTCTATGCAAGTGAGAAACCATATCCAAGTATATTTGGTAAACAATTCATCTTGTGGGTCATTGTATTTTGGGAGTTACACTCCATGGAAAATAGGGTTTGTGGTCAATCCTGAAACTAGTCAAAATCAGGTGTTTCGGGTCAAAATGTCATAACTTCTTCATAACAGATCCAAATTTAGTGAGACAAATAATTTTGTTTAGGGATGAGTCTGTATTATGTTGGGTAACAACTTCAGATCAATTCATCAAATATTTTGTGCACACTCTACAAGGTCGCTCTCTAGAATAAGCCAGAATTCAACAAGGTATGTCATTTTTTCTATAACTCCTTTTCTGAGAGGTTCCAAGTAGTAACACTTGGAGGAATTGCAGAAAACACACTAAATAACATTGTGTATAAGTTTCAAATCTTTATACATTACAGGTTCAAAGTTATGATTACTTCAATTTAGGGTTGTTGACTAATCCAAAACTAGGAATGTGAGACTAAAGAAAATTTTGATGAAAATGCTAGTCTCTTGTTTTTAAAGTTAAGAAAGGTTTGCAGGAATGTGATCATATACACCAGGTGTATTATAGAGATACAAATCAGATTTAGATGATGAAATTGATGAGGGATTTTGGTGGTGGTACATGTTGAGTACATGGTTGAGACAAGTAGTTGATGAGTTGGCGCACATACATGAGGTGTATAGTTGATTGTGCTAGTACATATTGATGAATCATAGTTGATGAGTAGTTGACACATGATTGGTACATACTTGGTACATGGTTGGATGCACTTGTTTATGGTACAGGTTGATTACAAGTTGGTGCATGGTTGATGCACTTGTTTATGGTATAGGTTGATTACAGGTTGAGGTACAGGTTGATGCATGGTTCAGATTTATTGGTATAGGTTTGCAGCGGTATATCTCACAGTGATAGTGTGACAGTGGTTCCATCATTCTACTTCTACTTCAGGGTGGCAGGATGGGGAAAGGACAGGTGGTTGTAGTCACCTTTCGGTTGTATCTGGAGAACATTGGGGGTTGTAGCCTCCTTCTGGTTGTAGCAAGAGAATTGGGGAGTTGGAGCTTCCCTCAAGTTGTAGCCTAAGAAAATAGGGGGTTGGAGCCTCCTTCCAGTTGCATATGGAAAACAAAGGAAGTTGGTGCTTCCAATGAATGTAATTCTTCAAGACATATAAGAAAAAACATTCAGTGGTTTTCTCTCGATTTGAGTTTCCACGTAAAAAACTGGTGTACTGTGTATGTGTGTGATTGTTTATTTCTTACTATTCATTATTGGATAATAATTCTACATTGATATAACATTTGAAGAAAAATGATTATAATTATTCTATTACTGATTCACCCCCTTTCTCAGTAATCCAACAATTGGTATCAGAGAAGGTTTCTTCAGAAATCAGTTTAACCACTGAAAGGTAGATCATGGAGAGTACCAACTCGTATAAGAATGGAATACCACAGTTTGATGGACAGAAGTATGATTTTTGGAGCATAAGGATGAAGACATATATATAGGCATAGGGATTTCAAGTTTGGCCATCAATTGTAGATGGATACACAACACCAGCAATTCCACCAACAAATGAAAAAGAAGTGAAACTCGGTGAGAATAATTTCAAATCCATAAATGCACTTTTGAATGGTCTCAGTGATACGGTATTCACCAAAGTTGCACATTGTAAATCTACTAAAGAGATTTGGGACAAGTTTTGAAATATTTATGAAGGAGATTCAAAAGTCAAAGCAACAAAGATTCAAACTTACAGAGGCCAGTTCGAACAACTAAAAATGAAGGAACATGAAGATATCACAACCTACTTCTTACGATTCGATGAAACAATGAATGAAATCATAGGATTGGGAGAAGAAATTGAAGAATCTGTAATTATTCAAAAGGTACTAAGATCTCTTCCAATGAGATTCAACCCTAAGATATCAACACTAGAAGAAAGATCAGATATAAACTCAATAAGCATGGACGAATTGCATGGAATCTTCATAGCATATGTGATGAGAACTGAACAGGAAAATCTAGATGTAAAAGAAGCAACCTTCAAAGCTTCCAAAAGATCAAAGAAAAAGAAAAAGGAACAAGAAGAATATAGCAGCAGTAATGACGTCTTGGAAGATGATGAAGAAGTGGCCAACTTCGTCAAAAGACTGAACAAGGGAACCAACGGTAAGTGCAGAGGTAAGATTCCTTTAATTTGTTTTAATTATGATGGTATTGGTCATTTTGCTAAAAAATGTCCTCATAAGAAAAAGAGAAATGATGAAGGTTACTCAAAAGGTAGACAAACATATAAAGGTAAAAGAACTACAAAGAAAGTTTTCAATAAAAACTTTTGCACCAAAGAAGACATCTCATCATCAGATGAAGATGAAGTCAGTGACATTGAAACAGGGAGAGTTCTATTCATGGAAGTAGAAGACTCCAATAAAGAAGACTCTGAAGAAGAATATGAAGAATCATATGAAGAAGAAATTCAAGAGGCAGAAGTTGAATTCTGAGAAGAATTAATGAGTGCCATAGAAGTTATCAAAAGAGAAAAGAAGAAAAACAAGAAACTACAAGCAGAACTAGATAAGAAAAAAGACACTCAAGAACTAGAACAAATGATCACAAAATTGAAGGTTCAAATAGAAGA